>ML795905.1:316752-365746 GCA_009831015.1 Picea engelmannii
TATATATATATATATATATATATATATATATATATATATAATTGAAAACTTATGAATTCTATGGTTTTTGTTTGATAAACCATCTAGGTGTAATTTAATTAGATAACTTTTTACACCACATGTGCTACCGTGGCAATTTATCAATTCTTGAATAAAAAGTTGTATAGATGAGTAAGTAATTAATTTTATTTGGAATTTGTATTTTACCCATGAAAATTTGTG
The DNA here is from genome assembly GCA_009831015.1 of Picea engelmannii. Classification (NCBI taxonomy): domain Eukaryota; kingdom Viridiplantae; phylum Streptophyta; class Pinopsida; order Pinales; family Pinaceae; genus Picea; species Picea engelmannii. Next base: position 316,975 of record ML795905.1, read on the forward strand.
AAAATTTGCGAATTTCATAGTCTAAATATGTTAAGATTTGAATCTTTTAGATATGTACTATTTTTTCTATAAATTCATTAAAATATTTAGAAGAATTATTAGAATTGAAGATATCAATTTCTTCAGGTTTTTCTAATTGTTTTTTCTTAAAATTTGGTTAAAAATTCAAAAGAATTACTAGAATTGTAGATATCAATTATCGAGATTGCACAATCCTAGTGCAATAAGGCATTCAAGTGCAATACGGATTTTTGAAGACATTGAATCCATTTATATATTCAAAAATGCAATTTCAATAATGAAAAATTGCTATCACATTAAAACTTATATAATCAAATTCTAGTAATATTTGTTGAGAAAAATCCAACTTATAACATTAGACTTCTTCAAAATTCTATATAAAATTGAGACAAATAATTAATTATATTTAGAATTTGTATTTTGGAAACTTGTTAACTCTATGGGATTTGGTTAGTAGTCGTATGGTTGTAATTGGTTTTCATAATTTTCTCCACCACCATAGAGTACCTTGGTGATTTGTCCAATCTTGATTGAAAATTTTAAAGTTTAAAGATATCATTGTAAATCGTTATTTTGAGGACCTATTTGAATTTGTTTATTCATTGTTATTAATAGACAAATAGTTAATCTATTTTCCTATTCATAGAAATAAATCATATAAATAACACTCTAATGTAACAGTATTATTGGTATATGATATAAGATGAATTGTAAAGAAAAAATATATAAAATTGATTTAATTTTAATGATGATGATGATGATTAACGTCCACTAAGACCTAATTGGTCTATCGGACCTTAAGAGGGTAAGTGATTACTTGTGATTCTTTAGAATTTTGTTTCAGTGGTCCATGGTTGTAAGACTATTTACATTGACTAATTTAATATCAACATTAGTTATAAATTGTGTGTAAAACATTTAACACTGATAAAATTTTACATTAACAAACATGAATGACACTAGTTTTCAGCCCTACTATACAATATACCTATAAAGACATTGGAATCTAGTCCCATCTAAAACCCTTTGTCCCACTCAATACCCCGTAATGGGAGTCATTTGGTTTTATAGATGAAAGGATTTTCCGTTGATTTTCATCATTTTGCCTTAACACTTTTCATTGACTAGAGTGTGGGACTGAAGGAATGCTCTTGCGTAGAGGCTTTTCAGGGAGACTGAAAGATTGAGTGGGAGATGGAGTGATTGGAAATTTTTTCACCTTGAGAAGCATGAGTAACACCAAATTTCAACCATGATGTCTAGCATACATATAAATACAAATACATGAGTGATTTTCAATTCCAGCCCCATCCAAAACCACCATGTTCCACTCAATACTGCATAGTGGGATTCATCTCACTTCATTGATTTTCATGAGATCTTTTTTTTATACATTTCATTGACTAGAGCGTGTGATTGAAAGAATGATCGTGCCTCTAGAAATTTCACTGGGACTGAGAGGGTGAGTGAGACATAAAGTAGTTGTATTTAGAATTCATTTGTGGTGCCACCCGATCAAACACGATAGTGGGATCCTTCATACATGACGATAAAGAAAGTGTGTGGAAACTTGTTAGTTCCGTCTGGAATTTGGTTGCAGACAAAATTATTTGGGAATTTGGTTGGGGCCAATTCACTCCCGTACATTTTTTTATCTGACTGAAATGATGATCTTGCCTCTAGAATTTTCATTGGGACTAAGAGGGTGAGTGGGACATCAAGTAGTTGTATTGTTATTTTAGAGAATAGTTTGGCTTGTAACTCTCTCATTCAAGCTTTGTTTGGAGAAGAATTTAGCTCGTTACAAATCTCTCTCTGAGCTCTTTAATTTTAGAAGTAGAAATTGTGTGTATTGTCGTACACATAATTTTGTTGAAATTTGGTTTTCTAAAAATATTGTTTAGGCCTTCAAAATGGCCTACAAGTTAATGACCTGAAAAACACCATAATGTTTTGGTAAATTTCACTATTTCTAAGAATTTTTAGTTGAATTCCACTGACTGGGATGTTGTCGCAGCATCCTGAGTCCACTTGGCACCTCCAGATGTTACCACAGCATCCTTTGGCCACTCTCACTCTATCTCGTCAACCCCTATCTTCTATATTAACCCCTTTTCCTTTTCTTCATGGCATGCATTCCCTTATCCTTCGAGCCCCATAGCTTTATTTCCATGTGGCACCCATTCACTGGTTGTTGGGATGGGCAGGTCCCATCCCGTGCCAATTCTCCCCCACGCCCAAACTTGCATTCCACCATGATCGAATGGTGGAGGATCAGAGGGGGTCAATGGTGATCAATTCTTGGGGTTGCATTTTTCTCCCCCCAAACCTATCGATTGTTAACCGAGGGGGCCTCTGAAATGGATCCCTCTAGTTTTTTACCTTATGACATGGTGGCTCCTCGTGGATTCCCCCCCCTCCACCCCTGGTGGTTTCCAAACCCAACAGGGGACCCCCAAAATTAGGGTTTTGCCAGTCCAAAATCAAGGTTCTGCAAGTAAAGTAGACACCCCTTCTACCGTGGCATTCTGTAGGTAAGGAAGGTGCCCCTTCCACTGTGGCGTTCTGCAAGTTAGGCAGGTGAACCTTCCATCATGGCTCCACGTCAACTTCCCATGCCACACTTTCCACCTGCCATCGTGTACCTACCACCATGGTAGTACATGTCACCTCTTCCATTTCAACTAACACGTGGATCCACGTCACTGTTGACATCATTGTATGAAAAATACCTAATTTTTCCCAATTTTTGATTTTTTCCAGTTTTCCAATTACGCCCAATTTTGTGATTCTTCCCTCAGGTCATCATTGAATATTTTCAACTAAATTCAATACGACCATTTTCTTCCCTATAAAAATCAATTCGACCTTTGTACATGTAATTCGACTATTCCCTACCGAATTATGCACGAATTACACTACAGAAATTGGGGCTTTTCCAAATTTCACCCCAATTCATAATTTCTTCCTTGCAACACCATTGAAGCTCTGTAATTATCTTTGTTATGACAATTTTTTCCCTATATATAGTACATTACATTCATGCATGACTAATTGAAAATTTTGGGTGCAAATTTCTCTCAATTTTGTTCATCAATTGAAGAAATTTGCACCAATTATGCCATGGTTGTACTGTAAATTTGGAATATGGCCATCTATAGGCCCGAATTTGTTTAGAATGCAATTAAAATTTGAGGATTTCTTATCTCTGGCTAAATTCCCTCAAATTACTTGTAAAATTTTCCAAAAATTTCACTGCAATAATTTCGTCAAATATATTAAAGAAATGCTCTGAAAATTAAATTTCTGCAATTTCTATCTTCAGTGTTTTTCTAGCTAGAACATACAGGGTTAGTATTGAAGCTTAGTCTTTGATACCACAATGTAGCATCCCCAGCTCCAAGTTGGGCGATGCCACACAAAAAAAATTCCTCTTTGATACCAATTTAATGTCACTGTTACCAACAATTCAACAAAATTACCTCTGGTACCATTTAATTAACAGTATTCCCTACATATGAATATAACAAAGAGAAAATTTAGAGTGGGAGACATAGTATGGTTACAGTTGAATAAGGAAAGGCTACAATGTCCTAGTAAAAAGATCAGGGCTTTGATGTATGGTCCTTTTGAGGTATTGGAAAAGGTGGGAGATAATTCCTACAGACTTAGTCTACCCCCATACATGCGCATTTATTCAATAGTGAATGTGGACGATCTCAAACTCTATGAGCCTTCCATGTTGGATTAGAAGGAGGAGAAAGTCCTACCTTCCATAGAGGAATTAGCACCAAATGCTTAAGTAGAGTTAGCATAGAACACCATTTTGTAGAAGCAGTCCAAAACTACAAGACAATGGCACCATGACCTTTGGACAATTGGGGTGAAAAGATAACTTCCAAGCAAAGAAAAGTGGTACTCTGGGGAGAAGGTAGAGGAAAATTTTCATCACCTCATTCAGGAAATATTTTAGGGAATAAAATCCCCCCTAAATGGGGATTTATGATCTGGATTAGATCATTGTATTGTTTTTCATCTATCCTGGTCCTTTCAAAGTGAAAAAAATTGGAGGAATCAACCTACAGGGCCATTTTAGTGGCAGGTCCCAGTTCGAAAAATTGAGGTCTGGAACATTCTGGGGCCATTTTGAGGCATCAAATGACATTTTGGGGGGTTAAAAATGTCCTAGCATAGCTTATACCTTATGACACTATTCTACACACCAATAGCTTTCCAACGGTGCAAAAATCGCATCAATTGGAGCTCATATGAAAAAGTTATGCGCCCTGCAAGTTGACTTATCGTGTTGACCACCATGGTACTAGAGGATGCCACAGAAACCCTAATTACTCACGCATCTTGGGCTAGCCATGTATATAATTTCAAGAAGATTCTAGAAGGTCCAAAACCCTATCACAATTTAGGGTTGAGGAATTCAAAAACCTACCCCTAGATGACTATCAAGCTATGTTAAATACTGAGCCACTAAGAGGAAAAGGGGTTCCATTCTTTTGCATTTTATCTTGTTCCATAGTTAAGAAAAACATTTGAGAGTGGTATTATGTGGGCATAAAAGAGGAAGAGGGATTCTATTGCAGCCATACAGGGCACAAGTCAAAGGAAACTTCGAACAGAGTGCCTCTTTCTTTGTACTTGCATCATTTCTATACCAGAGAAAAGACAGCAGAGCAACCTTGCCTTCTAGCTGGGTTTTCTCCCGTAAGTGTTTCCCATAGAAAATATTTTTGTTATCTTGTGTATGGTGTGTGACTATACTTTACTGATTTCTATTTTCTGCATTTTATCTATTTCATGCATAAGCAAAAAATCATAAACTAAATATTTTGGAATCTAAAGGAATTTAAACTAAATAGTGTAGATTTTGGTTTTTTTTTATCAGATCTATTGGGATGAACTGTTCCAGTGGAATATCCATGATAGTTTACAAATCAAAACTCCCATGTGGTAAGGTAATGGGGACAATGATGATGAAGATATCCAACATTTGTTTAAAGTTGATTTTTCCCTCTCGTTTAAAGAGAAGACTAAAGATGATGCCATCTACGATCTCCTCATTGATCCTTATTCACCTACCAATCATATCATGATTATTTTAGAATAAAAATGTTCATTCTCTATCATAAAATCAAAATTCAAGTCCATGCCTTCTTATCTCTATGTTGTATCTGAAACAAGTGGTATGCTAATAGAAATTAGCTCAAGGAAAACACTCAATATCAGTCCTAGACTAGAAGGTTCACAAAAGTAAAGGTTGATTGATTTGTTACAAAATCATGATATTGCATTTTGCATGGGAATATACTGGTATGAAGAGAATTCATCTTTATCTTTGTACTCTTCATATTTATTTCAAGTATAATTTCTAACCTATTTGATATCTCCAATGTCGGATGAACCCGACATTGCATGAGATAGTGAAAGTCGAATTGCAAAAATTATTAAATGTAATTTCCATCTATCCCATTTCTAATAGCCAATGGGTTGCACCTCTTGTGATTGTTCCTAATAAATATGGAAAATGGAGGGTTTGCATAGATTACAGAGAACTAAAAAAATTTACCTCAAAATACCAGTTTCCTCTACCTTTCATTGATTAAGTCCTTGATATGTTAGCAAGAAAGAAGTAGTTCCCAATGGGTTCAATGGATATGATTAGATCCAACTTGTCCCCAAGGACCAAGATAAGACCATTTTTAGCTTCCCATGGGGAGCATTTGCTTACCAAGTATTGCCCTTTGGTCTTTCTAATGCACGTGCTACATTTCAACGAGTTTTTTTTAGTATCTTTTCATATTTGATTTATCACTATGTAAAGTATATATGGATAAATTTATAGTATATGTAACACATTTGATGAAGCGTTGAGAATGTTCTCAAGTGATGTAAAGAAGCCAATTTTTCTCTTAGACATGAGAAATGTCACATGCCACTAACTAAAGGAATGGTTATTGGACTCCATATTTATCCTGTTGAAATCAAGGTAGATTCTGCAAAAATTGAAGTGATATCCAATCTTTGCACTCTTAAAACACAAAAAAATGTTTGTAGTTTTTTAAGACGTACTAATTAGTATCATTGTTTTTTTTATTGATTTCCTATATTTTCTTTACTATCTAAAGATACATAATTTTCTTGGACTAACCAATGTCAACTTTCTTTGATAATCAATTTTAATTAAGATTAAGTTCATCTAATTTAGATGAAAGGAAAAAGGAGAAGAAATGTTATATATTATCTTTTCCATGATTTAATAAAAATTTGAAATATTATTCTAATGTAATAGTATTATTTATAGAGGATATAAAACTAAAAATAAATAATATAAATCATTATAAAACTATTCATTAAGAGATGATGATAATAAATCTAATTTTAAGATCACCACCAAACAAGCCATTAAATTAATATATAAGACAAACAAAATAAAATAAATCAATTTTAATTTTGTAATATTTTATAAAGATTACTTTTCTTAATATTTTATCTAAATTCCTATGATTGTATTGTTACTTATACTTATATTGATTACTTGAATTATAAAGATAAAACTTTTAAATAATTTATAAATATTTTTATAAATATTCATATTATTGGACTTTATTACCAATACTTATAGTGATTACTTATTTATAGAGTATTACTTAATTATAAAGATGAAATAAACTGGTAAGATAAAAAAATATATATATATAATTTAATATTTTATTTTTATAAATAAAATAAAATAGTGAAAAAATATTACAATAGTGTTTTTAATAATTTTAATATCTTATTTTTAAGATTTAAACTGTGTTATTATTTAATTGCTTTTGAGTTAATATTAAGTATAAATTTCATTAACAAGCATGAATAATATCAAATTTGTTCAAAATTAATAATTAAAACAATTATAAAACACTTGTAATATTTTATTATTTGTTTATAATATATATATATATATATATATATATATATATATATATATATATATATATATTATTTTTAAAGTAGCATTTAAAATTAGTGTTCATATATTGTTGGATTTGAGATTAAGGTTATATATTTTTTTCATTTAAAATATTTAAAATCAATTTTTGAATAAAATTATAATTTTAAAATGTTAAATTATATAAATGTTATAATTGTTTTCAAATTTTCATAACCCATCTATGTAAGAGAAATTTGAGTTCCCAAATTTGTAGCATTGTCGAAAAATGACCAAAATGTTAATTGTAAATCTCTTCTTTTGGTAAGAAGTCTCTGGTGTCTAAATGTTGTTAGGATGTGATGTTAATTAGTTCGAGATATTTTTAATATATAATAAAATTTCATGGAACTTGGTAAAAATATTTAAAATACACAGGTAGTAGAACTTGGTAAAAATATTTAAAAATTTAAATGACAGATTTCATCTACAACAAGATGAAGACTTTGGTCATGTGGTATTATTATTTATACGTATTTGTTTTTGAAATTGCATATAAGAGGAATAGATTGTATAACAAAAGTGAGAAGTGATAAGTTTTTTTTTCAATATATATTTTTGAGAGAACTGAATTTCTCTATACAATTGAAATCAAGGGGAAGTGAGAAGTTTTTTTCAATGTAAAATTTTGAGAGAGCTAAATTTATATATACAATTAAAATTTACAATTTTAAATAATAGATAATAAGAATTACCACATTAAATAACAAGGATAAAGTAAGAAGTATTATCAAACCAATGAAGTACTAAAGCATAAATTAATGAAAAATAAATGGATTAAAAAATGATAATTTTATCTCTCACATCAAGAATGCTCACATTAAATGACAAATTAAAGTGATGGCTAGGTGTCATTTGGAGGGATTTTTGAATTTTTAACTTTTAAAATAAATATTTAAATGACAATACCTATTAAAACCACATAAAAATAGTCACATCACTCTCTTCAACCAATAGAAAATTAAGAATTTCAATTTTATTAAAATAAAAATTATTTTTTTATTTTAAAAAAATTAGAATTAATAAAAGAAAATTTAAAAACTTTAGAAAGTTGTATGCCATCATAAACAACTAATTGGACTCCTAAGCAATTACAATATACAATGTCATACAAAGGTATAAAAATATAAAATTGATTTAATTTTAATATTTTATCCAAGATTGTATGACTATTTACATTGACTAATTTAATATAAACATTAGTTATAAATTGTGTGTAAAAAATTTAACAATAATAAAATTTTAAGTTAACAAACATGAATGACACCAGTTTTCAGCCCTAATGTACAACATACCTATAAATACATTGGAAGCCAGTCCCATCTGAAACCCCTGTGTCCCACTCAATACCCCGTAATGGGAGTCATTTGGATTTATAGATGAAAGGATTTTTCATTGATTTTCATCATCTTTCCTTCGCAGTTTTCATTGACTGGAGTTCTGACACTGAAGGAATGCTCTTGCATAGAGGCTTTTCATGGAGACTGAAAGATTGAGTGGGAGATATAGTGATTGGACAAAAGTTTATCTTGAGAAGCATGAGTAACACCAAATTTCAACCCCTGTGTCCAGCATACATATAAATACAACTACAAGAGTGATTTTTAATTCTAGTCCCATTCAAAACCACCCTGTTCCACTTAATACTACATAGTGGGAGTCATCTCACTTTGTTGATTTTCATGAGATTTTGCTTTTATAAGTTTCATTAACTGGAGCGTGTGATTGAAAGAACGATCGTGCCTCTAGAACTTTCACTGGGACTAAGAGGGTGAACAGGACATAAAGTAGTTGTATTTAGAATTCATTCGTGGTGTCACCCCATCAAACACGATAGTGGGATCCTTCATACATGACGATAAAGAAAGTGTGTGTAAACTTGTCAGTTCTGTTTGGAATTTGGTTGCAGACAAAATTATTTGGGAATTTGGTTGGGGCCAATTCACTCTCATGTGTGTTTTTTATCCGATTGAAACAACGATCTTTCCTCTAGACTTTTCACCAGGACTGAGAGGGTGAGTGGAACATCAAGTAGTTGTACTATTATTTTAGAGAATAGTTTAGCTCACTACAAATATCTCTCTTAGATCTTTAATTTTAGAAGTAGAAATTGTGTGTATTGTCGTACACACAGTTTTGTGAAAAACTAGTTTTCTAAAAATGTTGTTTAGGCCTTCAAAATGGCCTTTAAGTTAATGACCTGAAAAACACCATAATTTTCTGGTGAATTTCACTATTTCTAAGAATTTTTGGTTGAATTCCACTGACTGGAATGTTTTCGTAGCATCCTGAGTCCACCTGGCACCTCTAGATGTAATATCCCTCGACCGAACCCAATTATAAATGTAATGAAAGTGTACTTAAGCTGGTGAGTTGTTTTGACATCATTTTGTAATGCACCTTTCATGGCATAGTGTGCGTAGGTACTGCGCAGTAAAATGATGTAGTGTGCACATTCCTAGATACCGCACACAGTAACTAAAGTGCACACACTATTGAGGTCAACGAACCTTTGTGTATATGATATGTGTTATAGACTGGTGAGCCAGTTATTATAAGTTGGAAAGCTTATGTTTTGGAATTAGGCCAGAGTGCCTAGATGTCAAAGGTTAGTGCGCCTATTTTGTATATGTCTCATGATTAATATAAAATACATCGTTGTGCGCAGACTGACCATGATAAAAGAGATGGGGGCCTAAACTCCACCAGTTAGGGAAAGGGAGGGCCAAAAGTTAAGAGAAAGGGCTAAGCTAGAGAGATTAAGCCAAAAAGGAATATTATATTAATATTTCTTAAAACATAAAGTATGGATAATTATTTTATCCTAAGTTCTAAAGTTGGGGACAAGTGGTCCAAAGCATCTCCCAACACGACAAGTGTCAAGTTGGGGACATGCATACATAGCATTGGGACTTAGTTCATTTTGATAGTTTTCCCATCATTCTTACCATCATCTCTCGCATCATTCCTTTGATCATTCAGCCATGATTCCATGACCATTTTACTCACACAGTCAGTTATCCTCCAGACATTCATTTTCACTATACCAGAACTGTATCCGTAGCCATATTTATTGTATAGCTGGTTATCTTGGGAGCGGGACTGAAGAAGTGGGTTGTCAGGCTCGTGGGATATTGGAGAAGCGGGTTGTCAGGCCTATGAGAAATTCTCTGAGTGGGAGAATTGTTGGTGTTGGGGATTGATTTCTTAAAGGTGCTAAACTGTAGCTACAGTGCTCTGAGACTTCCTGTTTGGCCTGTTGTTGAAGCCCTGGAAGGGAAGTGGAGCAGTCGAAGGACTGTTGAGCAGCGAAGGGGCACACTTCCTTGGCTGGGATAGGAATGTGGGGAATGAGAGGTTGTAGGTTGTTAGTTGAGTGAGCACCTGAGATGAAGTATTTCCTATTGTCTATGAGCCTTTAGCCTGGTTAGGAATCCCTTACCCGGGTGGAGTTTAGTCCCAACTCAGGGGTGACTCACTGTTGAGAGTGATGAACAGTGTAGACTAAGGCTGGGAGGTTCATGGATGGTATGCATGTAGTTGGTGACATTCTTACCAAGATAAGTAACAATTGTGTGATTAATTTACATGCTTCATTATTTTTTACGTGCTTATTTTATGGGTTTTTCATGTAAATGTTGGATGTCTGTGTTTATTGTTATTTTAGTATGAAATCGTATATTTATAGAATGTAATTGTTTGTTTACGTTTTATATGTAAATCTTCTGCAAGAGTGTTGTGTGTGTATGTTTTAATTGCATGCAGTCCTTTAAAGTAAAATTTTATGTGGCATAGCTCAGTTGAATACTGGGTATGTTACAGTATGTTCCGCAGTGAGAGAACGAAAGTGTTCCCTCGTGTAGTGTGGCCCGGCCATGGGTGGTTGGGGATGTTACAATATGGTATCAGAGCTTCAATTTTCAACACTGAGCCTGAATGGGCCAAACGAGTCGAGTTGAGGCGAAATTACAATATGGTATCAGAGGATTTATTTTGAAGTGGCCAATTTTTCAAGTCACCGAGTGTCCATGGTAAATTTTGGCACCGCACGAAAAATGTTGGTGTGTAGGTGCACGCAGTAAATTTTGGCACAGTGCGGAAAATGTTGGCGTGCAGGTGCGCACGATAAATTTTGGCATCGCACGGAAAATGTTGGTGTGAAAGTGCACGCGGTAAATTGTGGCACTGCGCGGAAGAATATTGTGTTCGGATACACGCACTAAATTTAGCATTGCATGAAGTGCATACACATAGTAATGGTGCACGTGGTGTGCACAGTATTGCAAAACACGGAGGAGTTTGGTTGGTGTGCACACAGTATGAGTATAAGTTATCTCGCGACAGTGTAGTCAATGGTGCGCACAGATCATTGTGTACAATGGGGGCGTATTGAACTTTGGCATGGTGCAATGCATAGAGAGAAATGCATGTGGAAAATCAGTGCACAATACAAAAACTATGCGCAACAAGTATCAGTACAAGAACCAAAACTGTGTGCAGTGGATATTGGCACACAATGCAAAAGTAGTGCGCACAAGTTATTAGCGCGACGAAGAATAAATTCATAGTGGATATAGGTGCGTGGAAGCATGATTTACCTTATGGGGTTGTTGTGCACGATAAATATGGGTGTACAGGTTGAATTTTCTGTGCACGAAGTCGTTTGGAAGGCAATGAGTCTGAGTTTAATAGAAAGTTTTCATGGTATTAGAGGAAAAAGAAACACACAACCGCATCAGAGCATTATTTAAAATGAATTCAGAGTTGGTTTGAGAAGAAGTAAATATAGTCTAAATTGCTAAGTCGAGAGCATCTTAGAGATGAATTATGGTTTTTATATTCCTTCGAATTCAGACAGATGAAAGTGAAATAAAAGCAAACAAGTGGTACATTACTGATGAGAAAAATACAGTAATCAAAATAGTACATGCTTCATGGAATCCCACACTTTAAAATAAGTTACAAAAAGGGAATGATTTAAAATAACAGCTATCCTATTTTCAAGGTGACGCAACCGCACTCCTCGGAGCATGTTCGCTTCCTCAGGACCTTCTTTCCTTCTCGGCCCGAAGAACTCAAAGGTTCTCGTGATTCCCTATCGAGAATATTCCTTACCCACAGATTCTCTTCGGCTCAATTCCCCTTTCTTTAGTTGTCAAAGGATCGGAACTCACAGCTTCGTGGGTTCACTGTCGATTTCTAGGTTCTCGAATCCTCGAGGCCCAATAAGCCAGTCAACACTGAATTCCTCCCTCCGCTATCGGGACTTCGGCTCTATCGCGACTTCACAACTCACGACCCCAAACACTTAGGTTTCCAACCTCTGATACCCTATGCATCAAAACGCCGATGTCGGGACTTCGGACTTCGCGGGATCACGAATCCTAACGCCCAAGTTTCGAAACTTCTCGCGGCGAGATCCCGATAGTTGGTGCCACCTGTCCTCCACTAACTCCCGCAGCCCCACACTACTTATGTAGCTCTCAGGATATCGCGTCTCGCCATATCCCAATTCCTGTGATCCAATCTTCAATATTTTCCTCACAAGATCCCGATAGGCGATCTCGTGAAATAATTCAATGGCCAAACCAACTCGGACCAATGCTTAGTCTGTCCCGAACCTTGAACCCTTCCATGCTTGAGCTATAAATTCTTGGCACCTCTATGAGATTTGATGACTCACAGAAACTCACGGATTATCCACGGAGAATACTGACCATCTATCTTTTATTATACAATCCCTGAAATGACGGAGTGTCTCCCTTCGAGACTCGTTCACCTTCTCGCCAACCTGCGACGTTTCCTTTCAACATACTCACGTATAACTTCTCTCTGCTGTCCTTCAACAAATTTGAAGGCCTATTCCTCCTGAGCTTTGCTACAACGTTAAGTCCTCCTAGAAAACCCTTTGCACGTACTTCTTGCGGCAAACCTTCAACCACGACTAAGTGTTGAAGCCTTCGACTCTGCGCACACCTACAGTAGCAGTCTTCGATTCCTCTACTCAGAATCGCAACTTTGAGTCTTCGTCTAGCCTGCACACTCCTTGCATGGCTCCGGTGTCAAATCTGCACTTCTGGGAACTTAGAACCAAAGTTATCTCTATCTGAAGCCTTCTGTCAACGCACTCCGTGCGGACGATTCGACTGCACTCCTTGCAGGAATTCTCTGGCTCAATATAGAGAAACAATTGAAACTAATTCATTCCCATTCTCAGATTTCAATTCAACCATGAAATCTCATACACAGCATATGAAAGAAAATGTATGACAGGAAGTAAACATTCATGAGCATATTAACATAAATACACAGAGAATAGCACAAGCCATGAATTTGAATCAGAACTCTTTCTATTAATTCAAATATATGTACATGGGTGTTCTTCATACAATTCTCTGCATGCTCTTCTCTTCTGAATGCTCTCTTCATAATAATCATACAATGTACAAAGGAGGGTGTCTATATCCCATTTCCCTCTTGCGCTCTAAAGCTATCAAATCTAGAATTAAATTCCTATTTAACTACATTAAATATATTAAATGCCGACTATCTACCCAAAGGACAAGAGCTATCCACTCAAGGTCCATTTACAACATACAAGTGCACCTCATCTTAAATGATTCATTTAAGGTTTGCGCAACGATCCCAAAGCGTTTTCAAAAATTTGTGCTAGCTTGTCCAGCTGGTTTCCGCTTCCACGCGGGCTCGCTTGATGTGCTGGTGATGCTCCTGCATCATACTCCTCGGCTTGAAAATTTCATGGGCTCCTGTCCATGAGCTTCTACATGGTCTGTCCATGCTTCTAGATCACTGCTTCGCTTTCCCAGCTGGCATCTTCCACTGGGTGATTTTTCCACTTGACCAGATACTCGAAGTATTCTTTTCTTCTAGTCTTCTTACCCACTCTCTTGTCCAGTATGCTCTCCATCTGCGGCTTCTCTGCTATCGGCATCTGCTTCACCCACTGGATCATTGGTTGCTCAGTTGCAGTCTCCGCTTCTCTAGCCCTATATGGGTATAAGTCTGCGATATTAAATATCGGAGATATTCTGATGCCCTCCGACAACTCAATCTCATAAGCATTTTCTCTGAATTTTCTCAAGACCTTACATGGCCCAATTTTCTTCATCTTTAACTTATTGTATGCTCCCCTTGGGAACCTTTCTTTTATCAAATGTGCCAGAACTAGATCACCAAATTCAAACTGAAGTTGTCTCCAATGTTGATCTGCTCTGCGCTTGTACTCCTTATTTGATTTCAGCAGTCGCTCTTTCACCCTGCTGTGAAGTTCCCTCATTGCCTCAGCGAACTCTTCTGCACTAGCACTGCTAGTCACAGTCTCTTTTGAATCCCTCAGTTCAGAAACCCCTCTTGGCTGCACTCCATACATAATCTGAAATGGACTCTTCCCCGTACTCTGATTCACTGAATCGTTGTATGCAAATTCTGCCTGTGGCAATATGTGGTCCCAACTGTTGTGGTGCTATGTCACCAAGCTAATTAGCAAGTCACCTAGACTTTTGTTGACCACTTCCATCTGTCCATACGTCTGAGGATGATAAGCAGAACTAAATGCCAAGTTGGTTCCTAGCTTCTTCCATAGGGTTATCCAAAAATTCCCTACGAACATAGTGTCCCTATCCGAAACTATGCTTTTCGGCAATCCATGAAGTCAAATGACCTCTTTGAAAAACAAATTCGCGATATGAGTCACATCGTTGGTCTTCTGGCATGGAATAAAATGTGCCATATTAGAGAACCTGTCCACGACCACAAATATGGAATCAACACCTCTTTGTGTCCTCGGCAATCCCAATACAAAATCCATGCTAATCGCCTCCCATGGCCTCTCTGGTATGGGCAATGGCTGATAAAAACCTACATTCTGCTTCCTCCCCTTCGAATGCTGGCAAACTCTACACCTGTCTACAAATCTCTTGACTTCTGACCACATCCCTTGCCAAAAGTATGATTCGCTCAGCTTTGCAAATGTTTTGTTGTGGCCAAAATGTCCTTCCAATCCACCACTTTGTTTCTCTTTTAATAAGTTCTCCCTCATGGAGCATTTCAGAATACATAATTGATTGCCTCTTAATAGTAATCCCTCCTGGATCATATAATCTATCCAAGGACTTCTGTCTCTGAGAAATGGATTCTCAGCTGCTTCATACGCCTCTCCAAAATCTGCATCTCTTGCGTACATGTCCCTGAGATTATCAAAACCCAATGTTTTAACTCGGAACTCCTGCAACAACAAACATTTCCTGCTCAAAGCATCAGCCACTTTTTTAGCAGTACCAGAAATGTGATTAATCACAAATGTGAAATTCTGCATATACTCTACCCATTTTGCATGTTTCTGATTCAACTTCTCTTGTTGATTCACAAACTGTAATGCATGATTATCACTGTACAAAACAAATTCTTTTGGGATCAAGTAATGCCTCCACTTCTTCAACGCCTGTATGATAGCATAAAATTCTTTATCAAACGTGGAGTATTTCAGTTTTGCCTCATCCAAATTTTCGCTGAAGTATGCAACCGGCCTATCTTCTTGACTCAAGACTGCTACTATGGCAAAACCACTTGCGTCACATTTCACCTAAAATGTTTTCTGGAAATATGGCAACACCAACACTGGTTGCTCCGTGATTTTCCACTTCAACAGATTGAAGCTCTTTTCAGCCTCTACTGTCCAGTGAAAAGACTTATACCATTTCTTCACTGTATCCATCATTGCTGCGCTAAGTCCACTGAAATTCCTGATGAACTTTCGGTAGAAACTAGCCAAGCCATGAAAAATTCTCACCTCGAACACTTTTCTCGGTGATGGCCAATTCTTGATCACTTCTACCTTATCCGGATCCATATTCAACTCATTAGCTGAAATAACAAAACCCAAGTAAATGAGCTCTGTCTTCATAAATGAGGACTTCTTCATATTAATCAACAACTTCTCCTGCTGTAGCTTCTTCATCACAATGGCCAAATGCTTCAGGTGTTCAGCCACTGACTTACTGTAAATCAGTATATCATCCAAATGCACAATGACAAATTTCCCAATGAATTCCCTCAGGACTTCATTCATCAACCTCATAAATGTACTTGGCGCATTCGTCAAGCCAAATAGCATGACCAACCATTTATACAAACCTTCGTTTGTCTTGAATGTCATTTTACACTCATCGCCTTCTCTCATGCGAATCTGGTGGTATCTGCTCTTTAGATCAATCTTTGAAAAATACCTTGCCCCACTTAGGCAATCCATTAGATCATCCATTCTCGGTAGTGGAAACTTGTACCTGATGGTTATCTTATTGATCGCTCTTGAATCGGTACACATCTGCCAACCTCCATCCTTCTTGGGACTGAGTACTGTTAGAACATCACATGGACTCAAGCTCTCTCTAACCAACCCTTTGTCCATCAAATTCTGGACCTACTTCTTGACCTCCTCATTCTCTTGCGGCGTCAACCTGTACGCGGCTTTATTTGGAAAACTGGCTCCTGGTATGAGGTCAATATGATGACTCACACTTCTCATCGGTGGCAATGAATGAGGTAATTCATCCACTATGATGTCAGCGAACTCTTCCAGCAGTTCCTGAACTTCATCTGGTAAATCATCCACTCTTGTGCTAGTCAGAATAATCCTTGGTTTTCTTACCACAAAGAATTGTGGATCTTCCTTCTTCTTCACCTCCATAAGAAGCTCCTTCCCACTCATGAGAAGTACTGTGTTTCTTACCTCCGACTTCACCTCCTTATCCTTTATCGGAAGCAACATATGGGTTCTCCCATTCTTCTCCAGTGTATATGTGTTCATTCTCCCATCATGAATCACATTTCTATCATATTTCCATGGTCTACCCAGCAATAAATGACATACATCCATGGGAATAATGTCACATAATATCTTATCATTGTACCCTCCAATTTTGAATTCAACCAAGCATTGTTTCGTAACAGTTACCTGGTGTCCTTTCTATAGCCACGAAACTCTATATGGACTGGGATGATCAGTCATTTCCAGCTCCAGTTTCTCTACCATCTCTGTAGATACGAGATTATATGTGTTACCACTGTCAACAATGACCTTTCATACCCTATCCTTTGTCTTGCAAGCCGTTCTGAAAAGTCTGGTCCTTTGAACCGAGCTTTCCACTTCCTTCTCAGGTGTCAAAAGGACTTTTTGCATCATAAGCGATCTTCCGCCTTCTGCATCTTCGGCCTCAAAATCTCGCCTCTGCGCCTCAGTGATGGGAGCTTCTCCAATGTCCTTCTTTTTCTCTGGACACTCATATGACTTGTGCCCATTCTTCCCACATGCGAAACATGTGATTACTCCACCTCGGCCTCTTCCTCTACCTCTGGTACGAGGAAAAGTATTTTCATCGGCATAATCTCCCCTCTGATCATTATGCTGTCCTCTCTACTCAACATGTGGCTGCCCTTGCTATGAGGTTCCACCTCTTTCAACCTTACCCTGAGGTTTCTTCCATTCCTCCTTGGGCTTCTGGAATTTATCCTGGGCAACTGCCTTGCCTCTGGGCTGACTTCTGCCTCGCCCTCACTGACCTTGCTTACGGCTCAGCTTCTCTTCGGCTTTCAGAGCTATCTGATAAGCATCCTCCACTGTCCTCATGGTAACCATGCTTAATTCATCCTGAATGTCGTATCTTAGACCATTCAAATATCTAGCAACCTTCTCATCACCGCTCTCCCAATGACCTGCTCTGATGTTCAGTCGATAGAATTCCTCAGTGTATTCTTTCACTGTCATCAGCTTCTGTCTCAGGTTCTACATTCTCCTGAATAGAGTAATTTGGTAATCTCTTGGGATGAACTTTGCCTTCATCTTTGCAATCATTCGATCCCAACTCTTGATCTTCTGCTTGCCTTTGCAGCATCTATTAGCTTGTAGCTCATCCCACCATAATGCTTCATGTCCTTTCAAGCATGTGACAGCATTTCTGACCTTCTTATCCTCTTCGATATCTTCATAATCAAAGTAGGTGTCAAGAGCTCTAATCCAATCCAGCAGCTCCTATGCATCCAGATTTCCCTCATAGACTAGAATGTCCATCTTCGCCTTCGCACCCATCCTTGCGATGGCTTTGATCAACCGCTCGGTTGATGCATCTTCTGCTATGAACTCTTCTTCATGTCCAGCTTCCTCTTCTACTTCGGAGTCACTGAAATCTCCAACACCGACTCCGCGTCTCTGAGCTGTCTCCATGTCTTCGAGTCCTGCTTGGATATCTCTCATTTGTCTCTCCATCTCTGGATTTCCTATCGGCCTGCCTCTTCTCTGCACCTCCCTATCCTCTGGATCAGGTGATTGTCTCTCTCTTCTTGGCAGCATGGCGAATTTCTCCTTCTCTTCTGCTATAGAAAGCAAAGAGATGTTCTCGCTTTGATACCACTGTGACGCAGCCGCACTCCTCGCAACACGTTCACTTCCTTAGGACCTTCTTTCCTTCTCGGCCCGAAGAACTCAAAGGTTCTCCTAATTCCCTATTGGGAATCTTCCTTACCCACATATTCTCTTCGGCTCAATTCCCCTTTCTTTAGTTGTTAGAGGATCGAAACTTGCAGCTTCGTGGATTCACTGTCAATTTCTAGGTTCTCGAATCCCCGAGGCCCAATGCGCCAGTCAACACTGACTTCCTCCCTCCGCTATCAGTACTTTATCTCTATCGTGACTTCACAAATCGTGACCCCAAACACTTGGGTTTCCAACCTCTGATACCCGATGCGTCGAAATGCCGATGTCGGGACTTCAGACTTCACGGGATCGTGAATCCTAACGCCCAAGTTTCAGAACTTCTCACAGCGAGATCCCGATAGTTGGTGCCACCTGTCCTCCACTAACTCCCACGGCCCCACACTACTTATGTAGCTCTCGGGATATCGCGTCTCGCCATATCATGATTCCCGTGATCCAATCTTCGATCTTTTCCTCACGAGATCCCGATAGGCAATCTCGCAAAATAATTCAACGGCCAAGCCAACTCGGATCAACGCTCAGTCTATCCTGAACCTTGAACCCTTCAACACTTGAGATATAACTTCTTGGCACCTCTGTGAGATTTGACGACTCACAGAAAATCACGGATTCTCCACGGAGAATACCGACCATCTATCTTTTCTTATACAATCCCCGAAATGATGGAGTGTCTCCCTTCAAGACTCATTCACCTGCTCGCCAACCTGCGACGCTTCCTTTCAACCTACTCACGCACAACTTCTCTCCGCTGTCCTTCAACAACTTTGAAGGCCTATTCCTCCTGAGCTTTTCTACGACGTTAAGTCCTCCTAGAAAACCCTTTGCACGCACTTCTTGCGGCAAACCTTCAACCATGACTAAGTGTTGAAGCCTTCGACTCTGCGCACACCTGCAGCAGCAGTCTTCGATTCCTTTGCTCAGAATCACAACTCTGAGTCTTCATCTAGCTTGCGCATGCCTTGCATGGCTCCGGTGTCAAATCTTCACTTCTGTGAACTTAGAACCAAAGTTATCTCTATCTGAAGCCTTCTATCAATGCACTCCTTGCGGACGATTCGACTGCACTCCTTGCAGGAATTCTCTGGCTCAATATAGAGAAACAATTGAAACTAATTCATTCCCATTCTCAGATTTCAATTCAACCATGAAATTTCATACATAGCATATGAAATAAAATGTATGACAGGAAGTAAACATTCATGAGCATATTAACATAAATACATAGAGAATAACACAAGCCATGAATTTGAATCAGAACTCTTTCTATTAATTCAAATATCTGTACATGGGTGTTCTTCATACAATTCTCTGCATGCTCTTCTCTTCTGAATTCTATCTTCATAATAATCATACAATGTACAAAGGAGGGTGTTTATATCTCGTTTCCCTCTTGCGCTCTAAAGCTATCAAATCTAGAATTAAATTCCTATCTAACTACATTAAATCTATTAAATGTCGACTATCTACCCAAAGGATGAGAGCTATCCGCTCAAGGTCCATTTACAACATACAAGTGCACCTCATCTTAAATGATTCATTTAAGGTTTGGGCAACGATCCCAAAGCATTTTCAAAAATTTGTGCTGGCTTGTCCAGCTGGTTTCCGCTTCCACGCGGGCTCGCTTGATGTGCTAGCGATGCTCCTGCATCACAAGGAACCGTTTAAGAACATGTCTATCATCTCTGGAGTCCCTTACCTCTACTACCTTCTGTCCAAAAATTGCTAAAATGTACTTAATTTTATTCGAGGACTCATTTCATCTTAGCGATCTCCTCCTTTAAAGTATCTAACCAGACTAGTTGATCCTCTCCAACACCTTTAGTTGTTTCAACTACGGTTTCTTTCTTCTGCCGCTTGCTTTGTTTCTTCTTAACAACTCGCCTGTTGATAACTAGATCCTTCATAATGGGATTTAACCTGACTTCTAATTTCAAGTCTGTGGTAGGTTCTGTGTGAGATTTAGTCGCTATTATATGCGCAATTAACCTTTCCTTCTTACTTGTAGGAGAATCTACCATGTTGCCTGAATAACTAGTCTCACTAGATATAGCTTTGTCTATGTACCTCAATTTTTTGGACACCGAAATGATTTTATGAGATCAAAAGGTCGAGAAAATTTGGAGATTACTTCATTTATGGATAAGATGATGCCTCCATACTTGAGAATTGGTAGATATAGAGTTCCAATCATGAATCATGGACAGACTTACATACAAATACGTTGGTTTGCCATGCGCGGATAACCCATTTCAAATGATTAGCATTTGAGTTTGTTACATGGCGGCGTTCACCTGAAATCATGCGGTTGTGAAGTACCAAACGAGTGAAACAGGGTAATATAACTATCTGTCACCCGTCCCATGAGTGGTGGTTTGACATATTGAAAAGCATGACATCGGGACTTTGGTGAAAGTGGATTCAGTAACCCACCTTCCACCCCAATGTATCTTGGGAGGTGCCAAGCGTCTATTTTAAAAATTGTCGTGGTGATAACATCAGGAAATCAGAAGAAATAATTCTAATGTATATATTGAACCAAAATGGTTCATTATTTTCATGAATTGTTGAACTAGTTAGCCTGATAAGTTTTGATGGCTGCACATTTTGCAGAATTAAGATCAGATCAGATCAGTGCAGAGTCCATAGGAATGGAAGAGGCACAAGGGAATTATAGTCAACAAGATGAGAGTAGAGGGATGGATGTCCATTTGGGCATTGAAGGAACAAACTCTAATGAACATGGAGATGAAAGGAATGAAAACATGAATATGGTAGAGATCATTAAAAAATTGCAGAAGGATGTCCAAAGCCATAAAGATGATAATGAAAGGCTTATGAAAGCTAAGGAGCAGTAGGATGACTTCAACATGAAGTTATTGGAGGGCTTGAACAGAATAGAAAAGAAATTGGATAAGGAGAGTGTCTCAAGCAAATCTGGAAGTCACAAGCCTTCGGATGAGAAAAGAAGAGCAAGAAGTGTTAGCAGACATCACCACAACTCTCCAAGGCATTCCAATAAGAGAGAAGGTAGCAGCTCAAGTCCATCCCCTATCAGAAAGCATAAGAGGTCTAGGGTGGATGAGCTACAAGGAGAAATGAACAAAATCAAACCTCCTACATTTGATGGTGAGCAAAAGAAGGATGAAGATGCAGAAACATGGTTGTTGGGCATGAGAAAGTATTTTCAATTGCATAATTATTCTTCTCATGCAAAGGGAAGAATTTCCATCTATCAACTCAAGGGAAAGGCATCCATGTGGTGGGATCAGCTTGTGCAGGTGCAACACATTAAAGAGAAAAATGTTACTTAGGGAATTCAAGAAGTATTTTGAGAAGAAATACTTGACTAAGAGATAGAAAATGAAAGAGTTCTTTGAACTCAAGCTTGGAAGTATGACCATAGATAAATATGAGAGAAGGTTTCTAGAACTGTTGAAGTATGTCTCCTTCATCAAGGATGAGAGAGTCAAAATTCAAAGGTATTTGAGTGGATTGTCATCATTCATCAGTGACAAAATATAGTATGATGATCCCAAGACATTGGAAGAGACCATAAGGCGAGCTAAATGCCTATATGATCAGAAAAAAGCAAGGCCAACTTTCCAAAAGACTTGGGAAGACAAAAAGAAATTAAAGATGGATTAGAGGAAGAAGGGATCTAAGACACCCTTGTTCATAAATAATCCACAGGGACAAAAAATGCCTAGAGAACCCAGAGCGATTGACACAGGGAGTCAAAGGCCAATGCAACCACCTATTCAATGTTGGGGTTGTAAAGGAGATCATAGGTTCAGAGATTGTCCTCACGGAGGTGAAAAAGGAAGGACTGTTCACAATGTACAGCAAGTTGAAACAGTGGAGGACATGGGTATAAATGTGCCAAGGATCTATGCAGCCCTGGACAACAAGTAAGTAGAGTATCAATCACATATGAATGCAGTGGAAGGTATGATTAACAACCGAACCATTGCTATTTTAATTGATTCAAGAGCTAGTCATAGTTATATAGATCCTAAGATGGTGGAAAGTTTGCATTTACCAAGAAGAAAGAATGGGAAATCTTGGTTGGTGCAGCTGGCTATAGGAGCCAAAAGAAAAGTTAATGAGATGGTTAATTCATGCCTCATGGACATGAATGGACTGAACACCAAGGCAGATTTGAACGTCGATCCTTTAGGTTCCTATGATTGTTTAATTGGGATGGATTGGTTGGACCAACATCATTCTCTCTTAGACTTTCATAACAAAGCATTTACTTGCCTAGATGAGGAAGGGAACCAAAGGAAGGTGCAGGGAATTCCCAGGGCAATAACCATTAGAAAAATTTCAGCATTGCAGTTGAAGAAATGTTATAGAAAAGGGTGTCAATTATTTGCAGCACATATGGAAGAGACACCTAAAGATAAGGTGTCAAATTTGGAAGATTATGCAGTCCTGAAATAATTTGAAGATGTATTCAAGGAGGTACTAGGACTACCCCCAAAGAGAGACATTGATTTATCTATAAATATAATGCCTGGAGCAGCTCCAATTTCAAAGACTCCTTACAGAATGAGTAGAGCGGAATTGAAGGAGTTATGAATGCAGCTTGAAGAACTTATGAAGAAGGGGTATATATGCCTAAGTGTGTCACCTTGGGGTGCCCCAGTCTTGTTTGTGAAAAATAAATACGGAACATTAAGATTGTGCATTGATTTTAAACAGTTGAATAAAGTGACTGTAAAGAACAGGTATCCTATGCCAAGGATTGATGATCTCTTTGATCAATTGAAGGATGAAAAGATATTTTCAAAGATAGATCTCAGGTCAGGATACCATCAGGTAAGGATTAAAGAGGAATATGTCAACAAGACCACCTTCAGGACAAGGTATGGTCATTATGAGTTCACAGTGGTGTCATTTGGGTTGTCAAATGCACCAGTTGTTTTCAAGTGCTTAATGAATGGTGTTTTCCGAGAATATTTAGAAAAGTTTGTCATTGTCTTTTTGGATGACATCCTTATATATTCTAAGTTAGAGGAAGAGCATGAACATCATTTGAGGATGGTGTTGCAAGTATTAAGGGAGCATTAGTTGTATGCCAAATTGAGCAAGTGCTCATTTTATCAGAAGAAAATTCACTATTTGGGACATATCATTTCAAAGGATGGAATAGCAATGGATCCTGAGAAGATAGAAGCCATTAGAGAATGGTCAGCACCAAAGAATGTGACAGATGTGAGATCATTCATGGGTCTTGCAGGTTATTACAGGAGATTCATTGAAGGATTCTCAAAGATTGCACACCCAATCACTTCCTTGCAAACAAAGGGTGTGAAGTTTCAGTGGACACTAGATTGTGAAAAGAGTTTCCAACACTTGAAACAATTATTGACAAGTGCTCCAATACTAAGGATTGCAGACCCAAATGAAGACTTCATTGTATGCACAGATGCATGTAAAGAAGGACTTGGTGGAGTCCTCACTCAAAATGGGTTTGTTATATGTTATGAATCAAGGAAGTTGAAGGAGCATGAAAGACACTATGCAACTCATGACTTGGAGTTGGCATCCATAGTGCATGCCTTGAGGAAATGAAGACACTACCTCATGGGGAAAAGGTTTGAACTAAGAAAAGACCACAATGGTCTAAAATATTTATTTGATAAGCCAAATCTAAATGCTAGGCAAAGAAGGTGGTTAGAATTTCTAAGAGAATATGACTTTGTTATAAAACATATCAAGGAGAAGGAGAATAAAGTGGTTGATGCACTCAGCAAGAGGGTGCATGAAATACATGCTACAACCATTAGCATGTATCAGAATGATATTAAAAGAAAAATTATGGAGGCTGCAAATGCATACCTGCAGTACAGAGAATTGGTAGCAAAGCTACAACAAGGTAAGATGCCACAGAAGATGGATATTTATAATTTGGGAATAGATGGATATTGTTGTACAAGAACAAAATTTTTGTACCAAATGTCCAGGACTTGAAACATATGATTTTGCATGAGATGCATAATGTTCCTTATGCAGGGCACCCTGGATATCAAAAAATCATGGCAGCGTTCAAGAGCCATTACTTTTGGCTAGGTATGAAGAGAGAGATCGTTGAATACATTGCTAGATGTATGGAATCCTAGAAAGTTAAAGCTAAGCATAGGCACCCAGCAGGGTTACTGCAACATTTGCCATTCTTGAATGGAAGTGGGAAGTGGTGACAATAGATTTTATTACGGGATAGCCTAGAACAGGCAAGTTGCATGATTCAATCATGGTGGTGATGGACAAGCTTACAAAAGCTACCCATTTTATTCCACTGAAAACCACTCACAAGGCAGCAGATGTTGTTGATATTTTCATGAAGGAAGTGGCACGATTACACAGAATTCCTAAAACAATTGTGTCTGACAGAGACCCAAAATTCACCTCGAATATCTGGAAAGGATTGCTTAAAGGATTCAGAACGAATCTGAACTTTAGTACAGCTTATCATCCTGAGTTTGATGGAAAGAGAGAGAGGGTGAACAGAGTGATAAAAGACTTACTGAGAATGTATGTGATGGACAAACCATCGAAATGGCAAGACTACCTGCACTTGGTAGAATTCACTTACAAAAATGGGTATCATGCATCGCTGAAGATGAGCCCATTTGAAGCACTTTACTCCAGAAAGTGTAATACTCCAGTGAGTTGGGATAATCCAACTGATAGGAAATTAGTTGGGCTAGATTTGCTCAAGGAGATGGAGGACCAAATGATAAAATTTAAGAAGAATTTGAAAGATGCCCAAGATAGGAAGAAAATTTATGCTAATAAGAACAAAACCCATAGAGAGTTCAAAGTGGGTGATCATGTTTTCCTTAAAGTGAAAGCTAACAGGAGTTCCCTGAAGCTGGGAAGCTGCGCCAAGTTGGCAGCCAGATTTTGTGGGCTATTTGAAATCCTAGAGAGGATTCGTCCAGTTGCTTATATGATTGCATTGTCTGCATCTATGTCTATTCATAATGTATTCCATGTATCATTGCTAAAGAAATATATACCTGATGTTAATCATGTTATTAATTGGAATGTGATTCAGGTAGAGCAAGAAGGCGCTTTCCAAGTGCATCCGGTGCACATTCTGGACCAGAAAATCAAAAAGCTCCAGAATCGAGCCATAGGGCTTGTAAATATCCAATGGACCTGGTACGGTCTTGAGGACGCTACTTGGGAGCATGAGGATGCAATGTGAGTAGAATAACTGGATCTTTTTTAGAATTTTAGAATTTTTTTTTTGTATATGGGTAAATGATGCACTGAGGACAGTGCATAAATAAGGGGAGGGGATTGTAATATCCCTCGGTCGAACCCAATTATAAATGTAATGCAAGTCTACTTAAGCTAGTGAGTTGTTTTGACATCATTTTGTAATGCACCTTTCATGGCATAGTGCATGTAGGTACTGCGCAGTAAAATGATGTAGTGTGAACATTCCCAGATACCGCGCACAGTAACTAAAGTGTGCACAATGTTGGGGTCAATGAGCCTTTTTGTATATGATATGTGTTATAGGATGGTGAGCCAGTTATTATAAGTTGGGAAGCTTATGTTTTGGAATTAGGCTAGAGCACCTAGATTTCAAAGGCCAGTGCGCCTATTTTGTATATGTCTCATGATTAATATAAAATACATCGTTGCACGCAAAACGACCACGATAAAAGAGATGGGGGACTAAACTCCACCAGTTAGGGAAAGGGAGGCCCAAAAGTTAAGAGAAAGAGCTAAGCTAGAGATATTAAACCAAAAAGGAATATTATATTAATATTTCTTAAAACATAAAGTATGGATAATTATTTTATCGTAAGTTCTAAAGTTGGGGACAAGTGGTCCAAAGTAGCTCCCAACATGACAAGTGTCAAGTTGGGGACATGCATACATAGCGTTGGGACTTATTTCATTTTCACATTTTTCCCATCATTCTTACCATCATCTCTCACATGATTCCTTCGATCATTCAACCATGATTCCATGACCATTTCACTCACACAGTCAGTTATCCTCTGGACATTCATTTTCACTGTACCAGAATTGTATCCATAGCCATATCTGTTGTGTAGTTGGTTAGCTTGAGAGCGGGACTGAAGAAGCGGGTTGTTAGGCCCATGGGATATTGAAGAAGCAGGTTATCAGGCCCGTGAGAAATTCTCTAAGTGGGAGAGTTGTTGGTGCTTAGGATTGATTTCCTGAAGGTACTAAACTGCAGCTACATTTCTCTGAGACTTCCTGCCCAGCCTGTTGTTGAAGCCCTGGAAGGAAAGTGGGGAAACCGAAGGACTATTGAGAAGAGAAGGGGCACACTTCCTTGGGTGGGATAGGCATGTGGGGAATGAGAGGTTGTAGTCTATTAGTTGAGCGAGCACCTGAGACAGAGTCTTTCTTGATGTCTATGAGCCTTTAGCCTGGTTAGGAATCCCTTACCCAGGTGGAGTTTAGTCCCAGCTCGGGGGTGACTCATTGTTGAGAGTGATGAACAGTGTAGTCTAAGGTTGGAGGTTCGTGGACGGTCTGCACGCAGTTGGTGACATTCTTACCAAGATAAGTACCAATTGTGTGATTAATTTACATGCTGCATTATTGTTTACGTGCTTATTTTATGGGTTTTTCCTGTATATGTTGCATGTCTATGTTTACTGTTATTTCAGTATGAAATCGTATATTTACATAATGTAATTGTTTGTTTACGTTTTATATGTAAATATTTTACAAGAGTGTTGTGTGTGTATGATTTAATTACATCCATTCCTTTAAAGTAAAATTTTATGTGGCATAGCTCAGTTGAATACTAGGTATGTTACAGTATGTTCCGCAGTGAGAGAATGAAAGTGTTCCCTTGTGTAGCATGGCCCAGCCATGGGTGGCCAGGGACATTACACTAGATGCTACCATTCCAGCCTTTGACCACTCTCACTCTGAAATGGATCCCTTTGGTTTTTGTCCTAGTGAGATGATGGCTCCTCGTGGATCCCCCCCAACCTCTGGTGGTTTCCAAAACGAACAGGGGACCCCCCAAAAATCAGGGTTCTATTGGTCCAAAATCAAGGTTCTACAGGTAAGGCAGGTTCCCCTTCTACCATGGTTTTCTGCAAGTAAGGAAGGCTCCCCTTCCACTTTTGCATTTTGCAGGTCAAACAGGCACCCCTTCCATTGTGGCTCCACATCAACTACCCATGCCACACTTGCCACCTGCCATCATGTAACTACCACCATGGTAGTACATGTCACATCTTCCATGTCAACTGACATGTGGCTCCACATCACTACCGACGTCAGCATATGAAAAATACCCAACTTTCCCCAGTTTTCAAATTTTTCCAATTACGCCCAATTTTGTGATTCTTCCCTCAGGTCTCCATTGAAGCTTTGAAACTAAGTTTAATATGGCCATTTTCTTCCCTATAAGAATAAATTTGACCTCTGTACATGTAATTCAACTATTCCCTATCGAATTATCCATGAATTACACTGAAGAAATTGGGGCTTTTCCAAATTTCGCCCCAATTCATAATTTGTTCCCTGGGCCGCCATTGAAGTTTTGTAATTATATTTTTTATGAACAATTTGGCCCTATATTTAGTTCATTACATTCGTGCATGATTGATTGACAATTTTGGGTGCAAATTTCTCTCAATTTTGTTCATGAATTGAGGAAATTTGCACCAATTCTTCCATGGTTGTACTATAAATTTGAAATCTGGCCATCTACAGGCCCGAATTTATGTAGACTGCAATTAAAATTTTGGGATTTCTAATCTCTGGCTAAAATCCCTCAAATTACTTATAAACTTTTCCCCAATTTCACTGCAGTAATTTCATCAAATATATTAGAGAAATCCTCTGAAAATTAAATTTCTGCAATTTCTATCTTCAGTGTTCTTCTAGCTAGCCCATGCAGGCTTAGTATTGAACCTTAGTCTTTGATACCACAATGTAGCATCCCCAAATCCAATATGGGTGATGCCACACAAACTTTTTTCCTCTCTGATACCAATTTAATGTCCCCATTACTAGTAATTCAACAAAATTACCTCTAGTAGCATTTAATTAATAGTATTCCCTACATATGAACATAACAAAGAGAAAATTTAGAGTGGGAGACATAGTATGGTTACAGTTGAATAAGGAAAGGCTATAAGGTCCTTGTAAGAATATCGGGGCTTTGAGGTATGGTCCTTTTGAGGTATTGGAAAAGGTGGGAGATAATTCTTACAGACTCAGTCTACCCCCATACATGTGCATTTATTCAGTAGTGAATGTGGAGAATCCCAAACTCTATGAGCCTTCCATGTTGTATTAGAAGGAGGAGAAAGTCCTACATTCCATAAAGGAATTAGCACCAGATGCTCACATAGAGTTAGTAAAGGGAACCGGTTTGATAAAGCAGTCCAAAAACTACAAGACATAGGCACCATTACCTTTGGAAAATTTGGTTGGTAGGATAACTTCCAAGCAAAGAAAAGTGGTACACTTGGGAGAAGGTAGAGGAAAAATTTCCTCACCTCATATAGTAAATATTTTGGGGACCAAAATCCCCGCTAAATGGGGAGTTATGATCTAGATTAGATCATTATATTGTTTTACATCTATCATGATCCTTTTAGAGTGGAAAAAATTGGAGGAATCAACCTACAGGGCCATTTTAGTGGCAAGTCCCAGTTTGGAAAATTGGGGTCTAGAACCTTCTAGGGCCATTTTGAGGCATCAAATGACATTTTGGGGGGTTAAAAATGTCCTAGCATATCTTGGACCTTCTAACACTATTCTACAACCAAGATCTTTCCAACGGTGCAACAATCGCGTCAATCAGAGCTCATATGCAAAAGTTATGCCTCCCGCAAGTTGACCTACCATGTTGACCACCATGGTACAAGAGGATGACACATCATCCCCCATTAATCACGCATCTTGGTCTAGCCATGTATATAAATTCAATAAGATTCTAGAAGGTCCAAAACCCTATCAAAATTAAGGGTTGAGGAAGTCAAAAACCTACCCCTATATGGCTATCAAGCTATGTTAAATATCAGGCCATTAAGAGGAAAAGGGGTTCCATTCTTTTGCATTGTATCTTGTTCCATAGTTGAGAAAAACATTTGAGAGTGGTATTATGTGGGCATAAAAGAGGAAGAGGGATTATATTGCAAGCATACAGGCCATAGGTCAAAGGCAACTTCAAAGAGAGTGCCTATTTCTTTGTACTTGCATCATTTCTATACCAAAGAAAAGAGAGCAGAGCAACCTCACCTTCTAGCTGGGTTTTATCCCGTAAGGGTTTCCCATAGAAAATATTTTTGTTATCTTGTGGATGGTGTGTGATTGTACTTTACTGATCTCTATTTTCTGCATTTCATTTATTTCATGCATAAGCAAAAAATTATAAACTAAATATTTTGGAATCTAAAGGAATTTAAACTAAATAGTGTAGATTTTGGTTTTTTTTATCAGATCTATTGGGATGAACTGTTCCAGTGGAATATTCATGACAATTTACAAATCAAAATTCCCATGTGGTAAGGGAATGGGGACAATGATGACGAAGATACCCAACAATTGTTTACAATTGATTTTTCCCTCTCATTTAAAGAGAAGACTAAAGATTATCCCATCTACAATCTCCTCATTGATCCTTATTCACCTACCAATCATATCATTATTATGTTAGAAGAAAAATGTCCATTCTCTATCATAAAATCAAAGTTCAAGTCCATTCTTTCTTATCTCTACACTATATCTAAAACAAGTGGTATGCCAATAGAAATTATCTCAAGGAAAACACTCAATAGCAGTCCTAGACTAGAAGGTTCATAAAAATAAAGGTTGATTGATTTGTTACAAAATAATGCTAATGCATTTTGCACGGGAATATATTGGTATAAAGGGAATTCATCTTGATCTTTGTACTCATCATATTTATTTCAAGGATAATTTCCAACCTGCTCGATATCCCCAATGTCGAATGAAGCCGACATTGCATGAGATAGTGAAAGTCGAATTGCAAAATTTATTAAACGTAATTTCCATCTATCCCATTTCTGATAGCCAATGGGTTGCACTCCTTGTGGTTGTTCCTAATAAATATGGGAAATGGAGGATTTTCATAGATTACAGAGAACTAAACAAAGTTACCTCAAAAGACCATTTTCCTCTACCTTTCATTGATTAAGTCCTTGATATGTTAGCAAGAAAGTAGTTCCCAATGTGTTCAATGGATATGATTAGATCCAACTTGTCCCCGAGGACCAATATAAGACCAATTTTACCCTCCCATGGGGAGTGTTTGCTTACCAAGTATTGCCGTTTGGTCTTTCTAATGCACCTGCTACATTTCAATGGGTTTTTTTTAGTATCTTTTCATATTTGATTTATCACTATGTAAAGTATATATCGATGAATTTATAGTGTATGTAAAGAAGCCAATTTGTCTCTTAGACATGAGAAATGTCACATGCCACTTACTAAAGGGGTGGTTCTTGGACTCCATATTTCTCATGTTGAAACGAAGGCAGATCCTGCAAAAATTGAAGTGATATCCAATCTTCCCACCCTAAAAACACAAAACAAATGTTTGTAGATATTTAAGACATACTAATTAGTATCATTCTTTTTTTCTTGAAAATACATCTCCTATATTTTCTTTACTATCTAAAGATGCATAATTTTCTTGGACTAACCTGATGCAGGAGCATCGCTCCATGTCATCCAGCCAGCCACGTCAGCACGCATGCATTCAAGGATGAAAGGGAGGCGCAGCCTCATTCAAATTTGTAATGAATGTAATTTAATATGCTTAGGCTGGTGAGCCATAGAAGCCATGTCTTTGTGCAGGCTATAGATAAGAAAGGCATTTAATATGTGTATATCTAGATCTGATTCTGGACTAGACAACCTATTGATTGTAATTTATTAGAGCAGGTGAACCTGGAGGGAAGCGCTAAGAGCCCCTCAAGTAAAAGAGATTTTAGATATCATTTTGAGTAGGATGAGATAGATGAGCAGAGAAGAGAGGAGACAGAGAGAGATCAAGAATAGCTTGTAATTACAGGCATTTTCCATTTTTAATATAAACCAGAGCAGTTTTTCCTGCATATTCTGTGTGTATGGATGTATGTGTGTGTTCCATGTATATTCTGTAAATGTATGTTGGGGTTGTATGTTTGCAGAGAGTTGTTTTTTATTCCAGGTTGAGGGTCTTGTAGGTTTCATGCCATGAGGTGTGACAGAGTGCTGAGGGCTCTGAATACCGGTGCATGAGTGCACTTCTGAACTCTGAAGAGTCAGGCAAAGACGTGCTGAGGCACAGAACTGAATTCATCAACTCAGGAAGAAGACTTGTGAGGTTTCTGAACACCTCAGGAGGTAAGGCTGTGTATCTGAGACACAGTTGTAGACAAAATTGCTGAGGATTATGTAGGAGCTCTGCCAGGTGGGCATTGAATGTAAGCCCGAAGTACTAGAGAAGGAACTCTGTGGAGAGTTTGAGAAAGACCAAAATCACTGAGGATTCTGAGAGCTTCGCCAGGTAGGCATTGAGCGAAGTGCATGAGTGCACAAGGAGAATAGAACTGTTGAACATTCTGGGGAAGAGAAGACACTCTGCCAGGAGGGCGACGAGAATGTGTGCGAGCAGGCACAGGGAGTGAAGAGAACTCTCTTTGAGTTCTGGGGTTAAGGAAGAGTCCACTGCAAGGGCCTTCACTGGGTTACTAAATACCCAGAGAGTCTCAGCAAGAGGTTGCTTGAGCAAACAGAGAGCCAGGAAGGCATTATATTTTCCATCTGTGGGAGGAGGAAAGAAGACAAAAATCTCCCAAGGGGTCTGAGTACTCATGGAAGTTCAGGACAGATAGCACTTTGCGCGCGAAGTCTCTGTAGAGACATCGGATTCATCGAATTCTTCGAGGATTCGAAAGAAGAAGGAAGCTCAGGAGGAGTAAGCATTGTACATGCGCAGGGGGCTCAAGTTCGAGGAGCTCGTAGAGGAGATAGGAAAAAGCCGAGGCCTTGGGAAATTTGAATCTCTTCCAAGATTGGGAAGAAGGCATGAAGGAGCAACAGGAGTCGTCTGATCGGGTGGAAAGAAGAGATCTGGATCGTCGAGAAATTCACGTCCAGTAGAGGAGCGCCAGAGAAAGCGCGCGAGGAGGATAAATCTGAGCCGTCAGATCGACAGAAGTCACGTGGGAGTTAGCCCGTGAGAAAGAGGAGAGAAGTCTCGACGGGCATCGGGATATCGGTCATCGGAAAATTGGGATTCCTGAGGTCACGAGGATCAAGATATCAACAGCTGTGAAATCTCGACATAATCGGGACCGTCCACTTGGAGAGGACGCATGGAAATCATCTAGCGCCGCCGGGAGGAGCTCGACTGGAGGGCTTTATCGACATATCGGGGATCAGGATATCGGAGATCCCGGGCATGAAGGTTTGGTGCATCGCAGAATCGTGAAACGTGATTTCCCGATAAGGCATCGAAGCACGTGGGGCCACACGGGAGTTGGTTGAAGACAGGTGGCACATCATGTCTCGGAACCTCGTGAGTGGCGGAGTGGAGAATTGGAAACAAAGGTTGCGAAGTCACGAGTGGCGAGATCGCGAGCATCGGCATCTCAGCGTCTCATGCATCGAAGGTTGGACGAGGAAGGAATTCAATCTCACGAGTGGCAAGAAGTCAAAATCCCATATTGTGGGCCTAGCTGACATCACATTGAGACATCGCTGATCGGGATATCGTAAGTCCTAAGGTCGAGGGAACATTGCAACGGGAATCGCGATATCGCGAAACGCGATTTCCTGACAGGCAGAGAATTGTGTGGGGGCCATAGGAGCGGACGAGGAGGACAGGTGGCAGGTCAAAAGGGCCGAGAACCGTTGGAGGACCGGTGCATCGAGAATCAACGTATCGTGGATTCCAAGGGCGTATGCACCTCGTCTATAAGAACCCCGAAACTCCGATGGGAAGATATATGGTTGTGGTCATATGGTAAGTGGTCACATGGACTGGAAGTGTAGCCAGAGGGGCTAGCGTCAGCAGGAAGCGCATCGGCAAATCGGTGTTCGGGGGTTCACGAGGTAAGAATCTATCGATAACGGGGATCGCGAAACCCCGAAGCCCGATAAGAAGTTTTCCCGTGGGGAAGTTGCTCGCGATCCAGTGCAAGGCCCAAGAAATTGAGAAAGGACCTGTGGATCTGGGTCAGAGTTCATCAGTGATTCCTGAGGGAATCCAAGGAGACACTGAAGGCTAAGTAGAATTGGGAATTTGAATGATCTTGTGTGTGTTAAGAGGTCAGGTGAAGAGACCTTGCGGGGTGACAAGAAGGGCCTCTTTGCGTCAGGTGGTATCAGAGCGAGTTCTTGTCTGTATATTTCAGGCAAGAGGAGAAAAGAGAAAGCAGGAAGGAAGACAGAGTTGTTGGAGACTCTGTAAGGACTTGGTTGCAGGTAGGCAGCAATCCATAGACAGTTAGAGGGAGACTGTAGGATGAAGCTGGAACACTCAGGGATGCGGAGTGACAACAACAGATTTACCAGGGAGGTAGATAGAAATAGCAAGACGGCTACTGAATTCCATAAGCATGTTGAATGAAAAAAGCCAAAGCTAATGAGCACAACAGAAATGGATAAAGAACTCACTGACATAAAGTGAGAAATTGAGGAGCTCGAAATGAAGATGCAGTAGGATAAAAAGCTGAGATGGGTGCATGAATGGCCCATAAAGACGCCAAGGGTGAAATGGCCAGTCAAAGAACTGAGGGTCATAAGACAGCGCAGGCTGTTGAAGAAATGGTTGAGGTATGCTGAAAACCTTAAGGCCACAAAGGAAGAGATGATTGATCACTGTTGGCCAGAGACTGGAAAGGGTCTCAATGATTGGGATGATGAAGAAGATAAATTGGGATCATCTGAGGATCTCATAGACTGCCAGGAGGGCAGTGGAAGGTTTCCAAATGGCCAGATGGGCCAGGGAACAGAGATGAGATCGGATGATGATCTCAAAGATTGCCAGGAGGGCAGAGCAGAAGAAATTCCAGATTACCAAGAGGGCAATGACATGAGGTCGGCTAAAAATCTCATGCACTGTCAGGAGGACAGTGAGGAAATTGTACATTTCCAGCTGGGCAATGAACAGAGATCGCTGGGGGATCTCGAAGACTGCCAAGGTGGCAGCGAAAGCATCTTAGACTGTCAGGAGGTCAGTGGAAGCATATTGAACTGCCAGGTGGGCAGAGATAAAAATTTGGGACCATCTGAAGGTCTCATAAAGAGTTCAATTCAGCAAGAGCTGTTGATGAAGGTGGGATCGGTTGATCTCATGGTCTGCTAGGGAAGCAACAGAAACATCCCATATAGCCAAGTGGAAAGGGATGAGCAGATCAATTTGGATCAGCCAGAGGAGCTGACAGAACAGATGAGACTGTTTGATAGTCTCATAAATTCAGAGAAGAATTTAGATCAACAGATGCAGCTGACAGAAGAGGTGAAAGATCAGAATGATATTCTGATGATTGGGGGAATTTCAATATTCCTTCCATTTGCCCCAGAAGAGGCAGAAAGATGTGTTGCAGATGATACAACAACAGTAGGGGAACAGTCACAACTGATGATGACTGTCAAAAGGAAATTGGAGCAGACATTTGAGACTGCCCAAGCAGATGAAAGGAAGATTGAGTGTTCTGAGGAGCGACTCAATGATTTCAGTGAGGAAGCTGTAGCATTGAAGCTGACAGCAAAAGATGCAGGAGCAGAAGAGGAAAACATGCATTCCAAGGAGTGGCTCGATATTTTCAGCCGAGAAGCTGAAAACACTGCAGCACGAGAGGTTGCAGAAATAGAGGAAGAAGAAGCAAACATCATATGCTTTCCTGATCTATGGGATCAGATGGAAACCCTAGAGGAAAGAGTAAAAGTGCAAGGCATGCACATCCAACAGATGAAGTTGGAAATAGATGAGGAAGGTGTGGGAGATCATGATGATCTTCCCAATGGCCAAAAATTTTTGCAGCTGAGGAGACTGCAAAAACAGGACCAGCCATGGGAGAAGCTGGATGCAGTGATCGAGGAAATTCGGAAGCTGATGTTGGAGTTAGCGCAGACTGCCATCAGGGAGAGGTTGAGCAAAAGAGAAGCAACAGTAGCAGTACTGCAGAAGCAGCAGCAGGAGCAGGATGGAGCAGATGGAAAGCTCCAAAGACTTATTTGGGATCCAGGGGGATTTCCAATAGTTCAGAGAGGGAGCTCATGAGCAGGAGCTCATGATTTTTGCAGCTGTGGACCATGATGTAGGATCATCACTCCATGTCATCCAGCCAGCCAGCCAGCCACGTCAGTGCGCATGCATTCAAGGATGAAAGGGAGGCGCAGCCTCATTCAAATTTGTAATGAATGTAATTTAATATGCTTAGGCTGGTGAGCCATAGAAGCCATGCCTTTGCACAGGCTGTAGATAAGATAGGCATTTAATATGTGTATGGCTGAGATCTAGATCTGATTTTGGACTAGACAGCCTATTAATTGTAACTTATTAGAGCAGGTGAACTTGGAGGGAAGCGCTAAGAGCCCCTCAGGTAAAAGAGATTTTAGATCTCATTTTGAGTAGGACGAGATAGATGAGCAGATAAGAGAGGAGCCAGAGAGAGGTCAGGAATGCCTTGTAATTACAGGCATTTGCCATTTTTAATATAAACCAAAGCAGTTTTTCCTGCATATTCTGTGTGTATGGATGTCTGTGTGTGTTCCATGTATATTCTGTAAATGTATGTTGGGGTTGTATGTTTGCAGAGAGTTGTGTTTGATTCCAGGTTGAGGGTCTTGGAGGTTTCATGCCATGAGGCGTGACAGAGTGCTGAGGGCTCTGAATACCGGTGCATGAGTGCACTTCTGAACTCTGAAGAGTCAGAAAAAGACGTGCTGAGGCACAGAACTGAAGTCATCAACTCAAGAAGAAGACTTGTGAGGTGTCTGAACACCTCAGGAGGTAAGGCTATGTATCTGAGACATAGTTGCAGACAGAATCACTGAGGATTCTGTAGGAGCTCTGCCAGGTGGGCATTGAGTGTAAGCTTGAATTACTAGAGAAGGAACTCTGTGGAGAGTTTGAGAAAGACCAGAATCACTGAGGATTCTGAGAGCTTCGCTAGGTAGGCATTGAGCGAAGTGCATGAGTGCACACGGAGAACAGAACTATTGAATGTTCTGGGGAAGAGAAGACACTCTGCCAGGAGGGCGACGAGAATGTGTGTGAGCAGGCACAGGGAGTGAAGAGAAATCTCTTTGAGTTCTAGGGTTAAGGAAGAGTCCACTGCAAGGGCCTTCACTGGGTTACTGAATACCCAGAGAGTCTCAGCAAGAGGTTGCTTGAGCAAATAGAGAGCCAGGAAGGCATTATATTTTCCATCTGTGGGAGGAGGAAAGAAGGCAAAAATCCCCCAAGGGGTCTAAGTACTCGTGGAAGCTCAGGACAGATAGCGCTTTGCGCGCGAAGTCTCTGTACAGAGTCATCGAATTCTTTGAGGATTCGAAAGAAGAAGAAAGCTCAGGAGGAGTAAGCATTGTACACGCGCAGGGGGCTCAAGTTCGAGGAGCTCACAGAGGAGATAGGAAAAAGCTGAGGCCTTGGGAAATTCGAATCTCTTCCAAGATTTGGAAGAAGGTGCGAAGGAGCAACATGAGCCTTCTGATCAGGGCGGAAAGAAGAGATCTGGATCGTTGAGCAATTCACATCCAGTAGAGGAGCGCCAGAGAAAGCACGCGAGGAGGATAAATCTGAGCCATCAAATCTGAGATCAAATCGCCGACATCCATCGGATCGGTAGAATTCACGTGGGAGTTAGCCCATGAGCAAGAGGAGAGAAGTCTCGATGGGCATCGAGATATCGGTCATCGAAAAATAAGGATTCCTAAGGTCACGAGGATCAGGATATCAACAGCCATGAAATCTCGACATAATCGGGACCGTCCACTTGGAGAGGACACGTGGCAATCATCTAGCACCGCCAGGAGGAGCTCGACTGGATGGCTTTATCGGCATATCGGGGATCGGGATATCGGAGATCCCGGGCATGAAGGTTTGGTGCATCGCAGAATCGCGAAACGCGATTTCCCGATAAGGCATCGGAGCATGTGGGGCCACATGGGAGTCGGTGGAAGATAGGTGGCACATCGTGTCTCAGAACCTCGTGAGTGGAGGAGCGAAGAATTGGCACCAAAGGTTGCGAAGTCATGAGTGGCGAGATCGCGAGCATTGGCATCTCGACGTCTCGTGCATCGGAGGTTGGACAAGGAAGGAATTCAATCTCATGAGTGGCGAGAAGGAGAAAGCCCGTAATGTGGGCCTAGCTGACATCACATTGGGACATCGTCGATCGGGATATCGTAAGTCCTAAGGTCGAGGGAACATTGCAACGGGAATCGCAATATCGCAAAACGCGATTTCTCGACAGGAAAAGAATTGTGTGGGGGCCACAGGAGCGGATGAGAAGGATAGGTGGCAGTTCAAAAGGGTCAGGAACCATTGGAGGACTGGTGCATCAGGAATCAACATATCATGGATTCCAAGGGTGTATGCACCTCGTCAATAAGAACCCTGAAACTCCGATGGGAAGCTATATGGCTGTGGTCATACGGTAAGTGGTCACATGGACTGGAAGTGTAGCTAGAGGGGCTAGCGTCAGCAGGAAGCGCATCGGAAAATTGATGTTCGGGGGTTCGCGAGGTAAGAATCTCTCGATAACGGGGATTGCGAAACTCCAAATCCCGATAAGAAGTTTTCCCGTGGGGAAGTTGATCGCAGTCCAGTGCAGGGCACAAGAAATTGAGAAAGGACCTATGGATCTAGGTCAGAGTTCATCAGTGATTCCCGAGGGAATCCAAGGAGCCACTGAAGGCTCAGCAAAATTGGGAATTTGAACGATCCTGTGTGTGTCAGGAGGTCAGGTGAAGAGACCCTGCAGGGTGATAGGAAGGGCCTCTTTGCGTCATAACCAAATGTCAACTTGCTTTTAAAACCTTGAATAGAAATTTATGTGCATATGGAAAGATCACCCATGATGCTTTTCATGTTTCTCCCAAAGGACTTGTTAAGTATATAATGTTTTCATTTAATTATATATTTATGGTTTTTAATGGAAAAAGTCGTTGGAAAACATATGATGTAGATTTTTTAACATTCTTAAGTCAACTTGCCTTTGAAACCTTAAATAGAAATTTATGTGCATATGGAAAGATCAACCATGATGCTTTTTATGTTGCTCCCAAAGGACTTGTTAAGTATATAATGTTTTCATTTAATTATATATTTATGGGTAAATTCATGAAGGTGGGTAACACTTTCGTGACAATCTGATCTCCAAAATTCCGAAAGATACTTTTTTCAGCCGAAATAGTTTTCGGTCGACCACTTGAACGTCAAATCGAACGGTACAGTAATGATGCTCTCGATTTTCATGTAGAATTTTAGTCGAATGGATTTTTTTCATTCGAAAATATCTTTTTGGCCAAACAATAGTTTATATATTCACTGCACATTGTGAATGTAACATTTTTTCATCTCTTGGCAATTGTGAGAGGGTTGTAGGCGAGTGTCAGTGAGTGAGCTAATTGGTGACTTCAAGGGAGCTCTTGGTGTGGAAATCATGTTGGCGGGCAGTCAGGCGGTCATGTTGGCAGGCGTTCCTACATGCAATCCTGTGGGCAGACGAAGGTAAGCCTAATCTAATGTTTGAAATTTAAATTTAAATTATGTAAGTTTTAATTTTAATTTTTCTTTATTATTGTATTTTGTTAATTTTAATTTTAATTTTAATTTAGATTTAGAATTGTTACTATGACTTGGCCGTCGGGGGCTAGCCCTGTGGCCAAGCTATGGGTACACCAATGACTTGGCCACAGGGCTGGCCCCTCACGGCCAAGTCATAGTCTCGTGGATTGTGACTTGGCCGCGAGGGGTCCAGCCCTGTGGCCAAGCCATGGGCATGCCAACGGCTTGGCCATAGGGTTTCCCCCCTGCGGCTAAGTCACAGTCCTGTGACTATGAATTAAGGAATTTACTCCCAGTTTTTAAGAAATTTACTCCCATTTTTTAAGGAATTTACTCCCATGACTGTGACTTAAGGAATTTACTCCCATTTTTTTAAGCGTGAAAAGAAATCAGTATTGCATGAACAAAAATTACTCCCAGAAATCAATATAGCGTGACTGTGACTTAAGGAATTTACTCATAGAAATCAATATAGGAATTTACTCACAGAATTCAATATAGCATGACTTAAGGAATTTACTCACAGAAATCAATTAGCATGACTTAAGGAATTTACTCACAGAAATCAATATAGCGTGAACAGAAATCAATATAGCATGACTGTGACTTAAGGAATTTAATCCCATTTTTTAAGTCAATATAGCGTGAACTGAAATCATAAAGGGAGCATTATAATGGGTTAACGATTTGTATGTTTCTATTTTCCTTTCAAGTAAATCTGGTTATCAATTTTTGTTGAAATTTAGAATTGCAGATTCTCATCACATGAATAGATTCAGCAATTTTGAAAATCTCGTAGTTATACAATTTATGGATTTGATATTTATAATCCCATAAAATAAAACATAACTTTTGCCAAATCTTTTGACAAAAATTTCCAACTTAACCTACTATACTCCATCACAAAGACATGGATAAGATTTTTGGACAGGGTAAAAATATGAGGTAAGGAATTTCGCAGAGAATACTCAAGAATTTATGGGAGACATGAAGGTTTTAATTTTGAATTAGTCCAAATCATTGTTAAGACGTTCGATTTAAAGGCGTGGGCCTCTTATCTAGTAAAATAAGAATTTCTCAGAGACATAAAAGTTTTGATTTTGAAGTAGGCCAAATCACTGTTAACAAGTTCGATTTAAAGGTGTGGACCTCTTATCTATTGAAATGATACAAAACATTCATAGGTTAAAAACAACAGTCAACAATAGATCTAAAAAAAAATTCTAAAGATATAATGCACAAGTATATAGATCTGATATTATCATGAATAGATCTGAAACATAATTATATAGATCTCTAACCCACATGAACAAATTTGAAGCTAAAATATTTAGATCCGAAATACACTCACACTAGATCTGAAATACTCCTTCTCCTTAATCTCTACACCTTTTTCTTGATCTACTCCTACTTGTACATTTTATGTGAGAGCAAGAATCCATATATAGACTCTCATAGAAGAAGATAGAATAATGGAAAACTCTTCTAGAGTACATTATGGAAGTTTTAAGAATTCAAGAAATACAATTATTTTATTGTTTGGTCTCACATACAACAATCTCCCACTTGAGACCAAATTGAAATGCTTTGTTAACATATCAATTGGATTGTCTTCTGTGTATTTTATCCAACTGTAGTACCCCATCATCTATCACTTGGCCAATCATTTAGCACTTGGAGAATCCAATGATATCTAACATCGATGTGTTTTG
The DNA here is from genome assembly GCA_009831015.1 of Picea engelmannii. NCBI lineage: Eukaryota > Viridiplantae > Streptophyta > Pinopsida > Pinales > Pinaceae > Picea > Picea engelmannii. The sequence goes on from ML795905.1 coordinate 357,978, forward strand.
TCTTAGAATGGAAGGGTGTATTTTTGGCAAGATGGATTGCACTTTGTCTATCATAATTCAATACATACTTTTCTTGTTGCACACCTAGTTCCTCTAAGAACCTCCTCATCCAAAGCATATCCTTCCATGCATTAGTTGTTGTAATATACTCATCCTCTGTGTTAGAAAGAGCCATCGCCTTTTGTAATCTAGATACTCATGAAACTGAAACTCCTGGAAAATTATAGATGTAGCTTGTTGTGGATTTTATCGAATTCGTGTCACCAACATTTGTAAATCCTTCCAACAATGTATCAGTGCCTTGAAAGTACAAAAAATAATCAATTGAGCCTCTGATATATCTTAAAATCCAATTAATTTCATTCCAATGCTCCTTTCCTGTGTTTTCAAGAAACCTAATTACAACTTCCACTGGATGTACAATGTCAGGGCTAGTAAAAACCAATACATTATGCAAGGATTCCTCGAAAAAAAAATTCCTAGCAAATTTTAATAAGTAGAGCTTGAGTGGCGCTTCGGCCTTCATGATACATAGTTTATCCTTCCAAAATTTAAGTGTTCGATTGTTCACGATATATATCCTATTCGATAATATTAGGTGAATCTACACCTAGTAATATAATTGGTTGTATTACTGATAGGAGATACTATTTTTTTACATATTAGGAGATATGATTCCTTCAAGAAATAACTAAAAAATATACAAATATGCTGAAATTATAATCTCCTTATGAGTATCAATATTTTTATATACAGTGATACCCAATAATAGTTCATTATTTGGATTCTATTGCTCTATTGGATTAGATTATCTTTCTTAAAAACAAAGAAATAAAATTCCATACTCAATATAAGAATATAATAGAAACACCAATGTTATTGAAGGTTAAAATAAGTCTATACTAGAATTGCACGTGATATACTAAGAATCCTGTGAATCTATTGGATATATAAAAATAAAAAAAAACGTAACGAAAATATTCAAAATTGTCATTCGCATGAAACAACCTAAAACTTACATGGATTCCCTATAAGTCTAATTACAACTAGCATTCGGTAATTTCTCAATTACAATAAAATATTATATATCATAGACAAATATAGTCATGTCCATAGGGATGACCCCCCACAGATTCTTTAGATTACAGATTCTGTAGATTACACAGATTACAGATTCTGTAGATTACACAATATATTTTAGATTCTGGATGGACAGATTTTGTAGATTACACAATATATTTTATATTTATGTTAGTGTTAGATTTGTTAATTAGTATTAATTTCTTGTTTTTGTGCAACATTTATATTTATGTTTATTTAAAATTTGTTAATTAGTATTTAGATTTTAGATTTGTTATGTGCGCATGTGCGTATTATATTTCTTGTAAATATAATACAAATAAATATGTTCAAATAATGATTCTTGGTCAATTAGATTTCTACATATACAAAATTATTTGATAATTTATAATTATACACATGTTTATATGTTCAAATTATAAAATCATTTAAAAATTACATGTTTATATGTTCAAATTATACACACAAACAATAAATTTATAAACAATATGGATTTACTGAAAAATGGGAATTTGATATAAACATTAATAAATAATTTATAAACAATATGATTTAGTTAATTTGATATAGGCATTTAACAATCAAATATTAAGTTTTTAAATTTGATATAGACATTTAACAATCAAATATTAAGAATAGAGTAGGCATTTAAGTGATTAGTCTATGCATGATCAGTCGGCAAGGAGCTGAATCGACTATCTTTCACTCCGGTGTTAAAGATTTAGATTCAAATGCCCTGCTTTTCTGTGCATAGATAATTTCTTATTAAAATTGGTTGTGACTTGGCCGCGGGGGGCCAACCCTGTGGCCAATCCATGGGCATGTCCACGGCTTGGCCACATGGCTGCCCCCCCACGGCCAAGTCATAGTCATTGCAAACGTTTTGTATTTTATAAAAATTTCATAAAAATTTCAAACTGTCCAAGTTTGTATTTCAAACATTTTTTATTTTATAAAAATTACAAATCTTTAGGAATTAAAATTATAAATCCATTTTTACATATGTAATATTAGAGTATCATAAGTTATAAATATTATTTTACAGATTGTTGATTCTGGAATTCCTTGTTGTACATTATTATCTATCTTATAATTTGTAAAGGAATATTTGTAAAATATACATACAATGAAATTTTTTTTAAACATACATTTAATTTTTTTTTTAATTTAAAAATAAAATAGGAAGACAATTTAAAAATTACATGTTTATATGTTCATTATACACACAAACATTAAATTTATAAACAATATGGATTTAGTTAATTTGATATAGACATTTAACAATCAAATATTAAGTTTTTAAATTTGATATAAGCATTTAATAATCAAATATTAAGAATAGAGTAATCATTTAAGTGATTATTCTGTGCCTGAGCAGTCGTCCAGGAGCTGAATCGACTGTCTTTCACTCCGGTGTTAAAGATTTAGATTCAAGTGCCCTGCTTTTCTGTGCATAGATAATCTCTTATTAAAATTGGCTTTGACGTGGTCACGGGGGGGCCAACCTTGTGGCTAAGACGTGGGCATGCCCATGGCTTGGCCACATGGCTTGTCCCCCACAGCCAAGTCACAGTTATTTCAAACGTTTTGTATTTTATAAAAAATCAGAAAAATTTCAAACTATCCAACTTTTTATTTCAAACGTTTTGTATTTTATAAAACTTTTAAATCTTTAGGAATTCAATTTATAAATCCATTTTTACATATGCAATATTAGAGTATCATAAGTTATAAATATTATTTTACAGATTGTTGACTGAATTCCTTGGTGTAGTAACCACTTTATCTTGCCTTGAATCTATTTCTCCACTTTGATTAATCCCTATTTCAATTTCTTCATATTGTCATGAGTCTTGGTCACATCTCTGTGTAAGACATGAGTGACCTACTTGTGTAGATTTGGTTTGTCCTTGAAATTCATCTGATCAACATTTAATGTAATATGGTTGTCTTTGTAGTCAGCATATTATTGTGACTGAATTTCACATTTTTCAGTCTCTAGAACAACCAAATTCAACACTCACTTTTGATATGGCTCCTCTTCCAAACCATAGACTCTTATCATAGTAAAAAACTCAAAAAGGAACGAGTGTCCCACTCTGGTGTTGTTTTTCAATTCTAGTTACCCTTTTACTAAAGGAATAATTATAACGAATACTTCATTGTGGATAATAAAGTCTAATATATACATAAAATATTTTACAAACTGCAAAAAACCTTCACTAGTGAGATGTTCTCATACCATAGGCAACCACTCAATGGTTGGGAGAGTAACATGTTGGCTGGTCATTCACCATCCTAGACTTAAAATAACCCAAATGTGAGTATTTTTGATGGATTAACATATAGATCAAGTGAGACTAGTACCTGAATGACCTGGTACCCCTAAAATCTAAAAATTGTCAATGCATTATATTTGCCAAGAACTTGCAGAAGTCAAACCTTATGAAGGTTTGATTATTGGGGTGTTAAATGGCTACTAGGAAACCCAAAAACAAAAGTATCCATTATAAAACTATTATAAATAGAAACAAACTTTGAAACATAGGTAGTATATTCACTGAAGTCATTCCCTCAACCTCCAGAATATATACACTGAAACATAGGTAGTATATTCATTGTTATAACATTGTTTAATATGTTATAACATATTAAAATGTAATATGTTATGACATCTTACAATGTAATATGTTATGACATATTACATTGTAATATGTTACGACATATTACATGGTAATATGTTATGGAAAATCTACATTAATATAGCACTCAACAAATATAAAACAAATAGTGAAACATAGGTAGTATATTCATTGTAGTCTTTCCCTCAACCTCCAGAATAGATACACCAAAATATGTAACAGTCACTTTGCATTGATAGCGAAACTGATAAAAGACATCAATATTTCATGTCAAGGCCTCATTTACAAATCTAGAAGAAAGAACAGTTTTAAAATCCACAAAATATCACGTACAATAGATAGAAACAAACCTTGAAACACGGGAAAAATGACCACTGCAATTATTCCCACAACTAAAATATGTTACAATACTTTGCACTGTAATAAAAAGACACAAGAAGTGAACATTTCATGCCAATGTCTCATTTACAGAACGATAAGAAATAACAAACTTAAATCCAAATGTCTAACTCCAATGCCATGGACTGAGATACCCATTACGATTCCTCCAAAAGTCAAGCTAGCTTGCATTTTCAACAAAGAAGGGCTTAAAAGTATGAAGACTCAAAAATAGAATAGAATTAATGATACCCAAGAAAATTGATAAGAACACAACGAAAAGCTCATAGCAGAAATGCAATTTGAACTTGCATCTTCATTCTTGTGATTAGTTGCCTATACCTTAGATTGAGACTCTACACTCTTAACTATATTGTAATATTCACATAGCTCATACAGGTAAGATATGAAGTTGATTCCATTGCTTTAGCTCTCTCTTAATCAAAGTAAGTAAAACCCATATGTATTGGATAAGAGTATATACCCTTTGAAAGACCCTTGTTAATGATCTATTACCCTTTGTATTTACACAAGCATTTAGTTGAAGATGAGCTTCTATTACCCTTTGGATTTACACAAGCATTGGAATCACCCGACTAAGTCTTGGTTGTCCACAAGGTTTCTGATAGGATGGATCTACCAAAATGATTCAGAGGCCATTCTCAGCCCCTGTGTCGACGGAGTCACTGGAATAAGTTTGGTAAGCATATAAAATATTCTTTATAAACACATATAAACGAATGTTTAGTAGCGTCAAATCATCTAATCATAGATACTTAGTATATAAAAAGGTCTGTCATAAACATAATTCCAACAACTTGCAATCATATAATACATTTTCTTTATTAATGCCCCCTCCAAGTGTAATACAGACCTGTTGATACTTAGTGCCATTGCTTTGTAGATGGAATATTTCTTCCATCCAGCCAAACATGGTGTAAATTTAATCGTTGATTTTCATGGACTATGCTCCATACCTGTTGGATACATGAAATCTGATTGCCCATATAGATAACCGTTACTCCATTACCAGACTTTGACCCATGTACTATTGGTGGATTTAACAAGGTTATTTGTGCTAATGTTAAGAAACTAAAATATATTTGAAAAGGGCATGGGTAGTGGAGTTATGCATCACCCTATTATAATTGTGTCTAACAGAAAGAACATTTCTATTAATTTTGTCATTTTTTTTTTCTTTCTTCATAATTTGAGTTGGTCAATGTTGGAGATATTAACTTGTACTTGTCTTGTGATTAATTTTTCATGAATTTACAAAGGATAGATATTGAGGAGAGATGTTGACACTGAATTCTCTAAACATTCCTCGCAAATTCTCTAGGCTCTCCCAAGAAGGAAGAAGAGGAACTCCTTCTACTGAGACTCTGAGTGACCAACGACAATCTCGTCAGAGGAGATTATCAAACGAGTCTGTGAATAAATCAACTATAGAATGTGTTCACGCAAGTGCTATGGATGCAACCTTCTTAGATAGTTTGTGCATTGATACTCCTACACCTGAGAATGTAGGGAATACCTCAGGACAAGAGAATATTTTTGGTAATTTTCTTTGATTTTGTTTATTTTTGTTGTATTTTTGTGTATTTAAATTTATGTCAAGTTAAATGTTGTAATTACTTTCAAATGTCTGTCTAGACAATGAGTTTAGAGAAAGGGGCGACAATGAAAGAGAGAGTGGGTGTCATGAATATTCTAATGTTGGTGCAGAGGGTGAAGGTGGATTTAGGAGGCCGCGTTATCAAGAAACAAAATATTACATGCCTACGTCCACCTGAACTTCCCTGGGAAGAGATTACTGAAAAAATGACCCTTGAACAATGCTCATGTGTTAAAAGGAGGTTGGAAAATAATTTGGCCGTCTTGGAACTCCCTCATGAGAGTAAACAAATCTTGCAGATTGTTTTGCACTCATTACAAAACTTTATGGACGCATATCAAAAAATGGGGCCAACCACTGATAGTTTTTTCGATCTAATGAGGTGGAGAAAGTCAGAGGTGATGGGCCGTGATAAATGGGAGGCAATAAAAAATAAATTTTCAGAAGAAAACACAATTTCGATGTTCAATTTCAAAGATGGACCAAAGCGGAAGATGTTGAATTTGCAATATTTTAAGCACCCCAACATTGCAGGACATCTGTATAACAAATTTTTGGTAGCATATGGAAAATTGTTGTGGAACGATGAGGTTCCACACTATTTTTCAAGACACTTTTATACAGATTTTTTCATGCACATGCACCCTAATTATACTAGTCTATCGTCTGATTATTATGGAACTGGTAAAGGATAGACATATGATCACAAAGGGGCATATCAAAATGCGACATTGTCGAGGCCTCCACAACCTTTAGTATCTTTCCCAACAGGGGCATTTGCTTCACATTCATATTTTTGAGCTTCATCAGAGGTTGGCAAAGAGGCTAGGAATGCAATCGGGAAAAATTTGGAAGCAATTTTTTATGGTGTTGATGTTGGCATGAACCATTAGCGAGCGGAATCCAATTTTCGGGCCATATTTGTTTATAAAATAGATGCGGAGTTAGATACCATGTCTATAGAAGATCTTAAGCAGTATGAAAAATTTTGCCATGATGGTTGGAAGAAGGTCATTCAGAATGATGACCCGGACAACAAATTGGTATGTGTTCTAGTTAGTGAATTTTTGACGCATTTTAGGATAGTTTACTTCTAATTCTAGATTCATATATCATTGTATCTATAGAAATAATTGAGTTGTTATTGTCATTAATTGCAGTTTGGAGATATGTTAAATGAATCTCCAGTAAATAGGGGACTTGATTCCACAAGTTTAAATTTGGATGGGTTGAATCATGTATGTGTTTTCTAATATCCACAGATGAGCACTTTAGTTGTCCAATCTCCAATCTTTTGAATAAGAGATCTGTTATCGCACGGTTTGTAGGAAAGATCCAAAGAGCTTGAGTCAGGGCTTGAAACCGGCATAACAGGAGCTTCCCCACCCACTGTCACCTCGATGGGGGGCTCTTTCTATTTAGGAGGGCTAGTCCAAGGGAGACGTCCCTAGGCAATCTGGGTTAAAGAAGGGCTAAAGGTAATGGACCAAGTCAAAGAAGTTCCCTTTCACAGATTGTTGCCCAAATGAGATAGTCAAGGAGAGAAATCCACTGATGATGCACCTGTTTGCGAGACAAAACAAAGAAGACTAGAATATGCTTGCAGTGGGTTAATACTTCATGAAATCAATGACTATCCTTTAACACATATATGAGCAAAATATCAATGCTATTATTGACGAAGTCAATGATGGCTTAAAAGAGACAAATAGTTTATATCACTTCTTCAATAAAGCAATAGAGATAAAAAGCATCCAATGTTTGCAATTAAACCTTGTATCATATCATTAATGCAATAAATATTCCAATTCAGCTCATATACATAATGTTGCTGCGTCACCTATACTATTTCTGCTACAGGTGTGACGTCAGCTTAAATCCAAAGGTCAAAATGAAAGACAAAGAGCAAAAAACGTTTTGGCAAATAAGCTTACAAATGCAATTAATAACTCAATGTCAATCAAGATAGGTGAAAAATGTCACAACGTTTGCAATCATAAGCAAGAGAACTAAAGGGTGTGACGTCACCTATGTAATTTTTGTTGTCTGCA
>ML795905.1:375553-402900 GCA_009831015.1 Picea engelmannii
AATAAAAATTATAGTTTCTCACTTATAATTTAAATTTTGTTTGATTTGGAAATATGGTTGAAAATAGTCAAAACAAGTCATTAAATTTAATATAAGTCCAACAATGAAAATAGTCAAAACAAGTCATCAAATTTAATATAAGTGATCTTAATTAAGTTTTATATTGATATTAAAATTTATCAGAATTTAAAGTTTTTCTAAGCCATCAATAGTCTCTTATAATGACATGGAAACGGGTCCTAGTTTTGATATTAAGTTATCCTCTTCATATGAAAAAACATTGAACAATCAAATTGCAAATAATGAATGCATTTATCCTATATGTATTAAATCGGTTACATGCATTAAAGGATTTGTGTATATGATTTGGATAATTTGTAGGATTAAAGTATAATCATCCAAAGTATAAGTCAATCTAGGTTCCCTATATACAATCTATAGGTTCTTCCCTGAAATTGTAAATAAGGTTTGGTAAACTTTATAATTCATGGGAAATACAATTTTTCTTAATTGAATGAACCATGAAAGTAAACGAAACTGGAATTGATTCTAGAATCCTAGATATTCATAAATACATGTACTTTCAATGCAAAATAAAAAATTTTAAAATGTACATGTGTCACTTGTTTAAAAAAATCGTAATAGTATTCCATCTTCAATTATTCGTTCATGATCGACTTTGGACATTTTCCATTTTCTATTTTTTTTTTTTTATTGAACTTCTATTGACTTTCTACATGTTGCACATACCAAATGACTATATTGATAGCTTGTGACATCTAACTAGTAGTCTTGAAAGTGAACATGAGTATCGGTATGATGGGTTTCTCGAAAAAAATATCCTTTCAATACAATGGATCATCTTTCATATATAAAACTGTTATCATCAAAATCTTTTAATAGCCTCATCTTTTGTTCTGTGCATCACATCAAATAATATTTCATGTTTTCAGTGTTGTCTATAGGCGCAACCATGGCAAAGACATCTCATGTAAATAATTGGATATATTGGATAACAAATAGTTCGTGTTAGATTATCACACAAGTACATCTACAAGTTATTTGAAAAAATTTAAACATAAAAATTACCTTCTCTAACAAGATCATAAACTCTATCGCCATCAGCTGACACTATAGTTTCATTTGATTCCATCTCCTCTGAGCTTTCAAGTGGAATTTTCCCTTTTATATTAAGTTCAGTATGTCTCCAAGCTTTAACATATTCTGCATTTTTGTTTTCACAAACTGAACAAAAATAAGACTCATTTCTTCTTTCAAATGCAAACACATTTTGATAACGTTTTGTTTTAACTAAATGTATTTTTCATGTCCCATGTATTGTATTGGCATCATATGGGATTTATCTATTTATATATTGGATTCCAACATACCAAAAAACCTTGCACAAGACAAGAACTTGTTAACTTGAAATCTCTCAAGAAAATGATTGAAGATTGAATATAAATTTGAACATGTTCAAATAAAAATATCATGTGTACATGTGTAACATCTATATATAGACACACCTACGCACATCCCTTGACAAATTGTATTCATGGCTTAGCACCATTTTGCACCATTCAACAACTTGTTCAGTGGATTCAAATCGATTGGCATGAGGGTTCATTTGATACCTTCGAAGTTCTCATTTTACACATGCTCCTGCACCGTCGTGCTCTCCTTTTCCATGACCAGTCTCAAAAAAATTCCAACAATGTGTAATGTTTGATTTTTTATGAAGATGACATAACCAATAGAATGATCGTGAAGATTTGAATTGACTCACACACCCATCTGACCATATCCAATTTTGATTGAATTTGATTTCGCGTTCTTTCAATGAATCGTACATAATGTGTGTCGTGTGCTCGATCATCACTTGTATAAAAGTGATATTCTTTAATAACATGTCGATTGTCATTGGTTTTTTCTATGTTATCAAGACTCCGTTGAGCATGTCTATATAGAACGTGGACAAATATCGTGACTTGATCAGAATGATAATATTCACTTTGTATTTCTTTTTGTGCAGCGAATGTGTAATTCTCTGCAAAATCAACTACAGAAAAAATTGTCCTTGGTGGAAACACTTCACGAGATTGTTTGAAGTGTAGGTATTTCCATCGAGCTCTATGTGAATGCTTCGTGTATTTATAAATTTCTTCCTCAAAATTCTTCAAAAAATATATCACGCAGATTTGATCTACTCTCAAATCAATCTTTTTGGAAATAACATTTGAAGAATGTGGAGCCATGATGTTGATATATTCATATCTCTTCCAATTGATTGTTATATTAGAAAATGATTGATCATTCATATAAATATGATACTTTGAGTGAAACAAACTTAGATTTCCACAACGATCACATTTCTTTCCACCAACACATTTTTTTTTCTAAAATAAATCATCACCTTCTCTTTCACATAGAATTTCAGATATAAAAGCATGGAATGTGGAAGGAGGAGGTGAACTTGGCCATAAAGTTTTACCAAAATAAAAAAAAAGGTCGTAATACAACTCAAATTCCACATGATAACAACAACAACAAGTGTCACAAACAATGATGGGTCTAACAAACCATGGTTTTTACTGCACAAAGGTATTGATGGAAATTTTAACTTCTTTGTGCTCTTCTTTGAACTTATTGAACAATTATATTTGTGTCATTAGCAATATATGTTTTGGATGTTCTTCATATTTTTTTCGTGTTATTCTTCATCGCAACACATCCTTTGTATGTGGTGAAACACGAGATTCTGCCAACCAACAATTATGGGCCAATTCTTTAACATTTTTTGCAAGTCTATATTTGTAGGGTTGTCTAGAAATCACTATTCAACAAGCCAGTTCATCATTTGCATCTATTTTCAATCGAAATTTTTTATGTTTGTGCAATGTTTTTCTTGACGTTCCCATCATTTTTGCCATGTGTCGTGTTAAACGATCTTTTATATTGCTAGATGAAACAACTGTTGTTTGTATCGCTCTACGTGCAACACTGGCATCCTTTTTTCGAGATTTTACAAAAGCTTTTAATACACTAGTTATATTGTCAAAGACATTTTATTTCACCTTTGTATCTTTTGTCAACTTTTGAATACCCAATAATGATGTAGCTTCTTTTAACTTTCTTGACTTTATTAGACAGAGTAAAAGTTGAGCTTGTACTATTACTGATTCATCTTTGAAAAAAGTATTATACATATTCTTAGTTCGATATATTATATAATGCTTAGATTTTTTCTTCCCAAATTTGTCAGTATCAACATTTTCTAATATTTCATCATCAATGTTGATAGATTCTCCTGCATATTTCAATTTAAAGTTTATATTAAAAAACAAAACCCAAACATAAATTCACTAAACTATATATACAAGTGTTCATCTTGTATTATCTAAATTTATGTACATACCTATAGGTGATTCGTCTTCTTCTTCAATTTCGGTTTCAACGTCTTCTTCTTCAATTTCGGTTTCAACGTCTTCTTCGACATTATGAGACAAATCTATTTATGTTTTTTGAAAAACAACAAAGTGTAATTACAATCAATTATATTAAACAATATTTTAAATTTGAATTCTATACTTTTAATATAGAAAATATGTGCATGCATACCTGATTGGACTTCTTCTTGTTGAAAATATCTATTTACATTATCATCATTTCTTTCTTCAATATTTGCACATTTGTGTTTCTTTCTCCAACAATGCTCTTTCCTTTGTTTGTTATGGTGAGTATCATCTCGAGTGCGATCAAATTTTCTCTTGCGCAAACTTTTGTTTCTCGTGACTTTTATAGTTATCTATAAAAAATATGTTCAACAAAGACTTCACCTTGAAAAAATGCTCAACATTTATCTTTCAACATATAAATTGTTATTCCAACAAAAACTTAAACAAACATCAATTACCTTATTCAACAAAAACCAAAAAGATGATTCGAAACTTTGTTTAGGTGCTCTAGAAAACCATCAAATAAGAGATGAATTGTGTTAAATCTGTTCGGCCGACAGCGTGTTTATACGATTTGGCGTGAAATGAAACAATACGACGTGTCTTTTCATTTTTTCTGACCGACAGAATTCGCTCAACCATCTTTCGGCCAAAACAAGTTTTTTTCGGCCGAAAACCCTGGAAACCATTTAGTTTTGACGGTTTCCGTTAGAATTTAGTCTTTCAGCCGAAATAATATTGTTTCAACCGAAAGATTCTTTCGGCCAAAAATGAGAAATTGGGACTGTATCCAGAAACCAGAGAATTCCCCCAAGCTTACCTGAACTTTGGAGGTTGCGGACTCCTACAAATACTCAAAATTTGGTTTCAAAAATGACATCATCATTTGAAAAATTGAATCTACTTTCAATTCCTATAATTTGTTTTCATTTTCATTATTTTTATCTTTTTTTATTTAATTTAAAAAAAAAAATCATTGCATAATATTTTCAGCAGACATTATGATTCAGTGAAATGAAATATATGTTTCTCTAAAAATACACAGTGAAAAATTTAGAAAAAATTATATTCATAATCCTTAAACTATTCTTTTCAAAAGGGTATTTTTAGATTTTACTTTTAAGTAAAAATTAAGATAGATACAAGGTGGAAGAAAACATGTGTTTAAAATCTGCAATGTTTTCATCTTGGTCAACTTAAAAAAATTCTAGAAATTATAATATTCATCCATTAGATTCAAAATTATAGTCATAAAAAAAATAGAGTCTTTGTGGATTGGTGCAATATATTTCGTTTGTTAAACACATAAGTTTAATAATAGATACATTGTTGGAGGAAAAAATAATGCATTATCATTTCTTTCATGTTTAAGGAACATATTGTTAAACAAATGTCAAATTGACATATCAAATCTTAATAAAATAAATTTGAAAAATAGTCATTGGAAAGCTAACAAAATTCTTCACAAGTTTTGTTTTTACTGTAAAGTGAAATTCTAAATAAAAAAAATACTTTTGTATGCCAGAAGTTGAAGAACTTATGAAAATATAGTTTTTTTTCTCATAAAACAAGCAAAATAGACACCCATCTTCATGATTTCACCCTCATGGTTTTTAATGAAAAAAGTCATTCGAAAACATATGATGTAGATATTTTATCATTCTTATTAAAATAGTGTAGGATAACGAGTCGATAATTTTGTTTGATAAAATTGCATCTATTAAATACAGAAATTGTATAACTTAAATGAAGTGAAGGTTTTTAAAATCTTTAAACTTATTTATCAATTAAAATTTATAAAATTTATAATATCTATATTATAATAGTTAATTTGGACATTTTTAATATTTTGATAGTTAATTTTAATAATTTGATAATCAATTTTAATTAAGATTAAGTTCATCTAATTTAGATGAAAGGAAAAAGGAGAAAATAATGTTATTTATTATCTTTTCCATAATTTAATAAAATTTTTAAATATTATTTTAATGTAAGAGTATTATTTATAGAGAATATAAAACTAAAAATAAATAATATAAATCATTATAAAACTATTTGTTAAGAGATGATGATAATAATAATAATAATATAATTTTAAGGTCAAGACGAAGCCAACTACTAAATTAATATATAAAACAAATAAAATAAAATAAATCAATTTTAATTTTTTAATATTTTATAAAAATTAATTTTATTAACATTTTATAAAAAAAAAAAAATATTTTATCAAGATTAGTATGATTGGATATTGTTACTTATATTACTTGAATTATAAAGATAAAACTTTTAAATAGTTTATAAGGATTCATATTATTGGATTGTACTATCAATACCTAATACCTATAGTGATTACTTATTTATAGATTATTACTTATAAAGATAATATAAACGGGTAAGATAAAAAAAAATTATAAAATTAAATAATTTAATATTTTATTTTTAGAAATAAAATATTAAATTATAAATAAAATGGTGAAAAAATAATAAATTTAATAATTTTAATATCTTATTTTTTAGATTTAAATTGCATTATTATTTAATTGCTTTGGAGTTAATATTAAGTATAAATTTATATGAATTAAAAAAAAAATCATTAAAAAGCATGAATAATATCAAATTTCAAGCCCCGGGATGGGGTGATAGTTGGTTCCCATGCACATTATGATGTTAAATGCCTCTATCGCCACCCTCTCCTCAATACCTCGCAGGATGAGTGAAATTCAATGGTTAGGTGTGTTGGTGCGGCTGCATACAGAAGCTGTATTAATGGCGTACTCTTTGTTGCAATGGCGACATGTCTGGATTGGTACGATCCACACGAGCCATCTCCACTCAATCCATCTGGCACTTCACCTTCCCATCCCAGCTATAATTTAGGAGGTAATCAATGGCTATAGTCATTTAGTTTTGGTCTCGTCTCTAGCTACAGTTATTTGCATTCATCCAGACCTTTTCCTTTCCAATTATTTCACTCTACTCTTGTTCGCCATTCTGGTTAACCCCTCCGTCATGCCTAGGGAAAGAGGCAAGTCTAAGCGAGGGTCGGCCTACTATAGCTTTGTCTCCCTACAATGTGGGATAAGTCTTTCTTCTCCTACGCCCCATACTTCTCCAATTCGCCATAGCACCCCCTCTGTGACACCTCCTCCTACTCGGCCCAAACTTGGATGGATGAAGGTCCTCCCATGGCGTATGTTGAGGAAGAAATACTCGCAGTCCTAGTATAAATCCCCTTGGATTCCTTTTTGTATACAGTCCTCAACCCGCAAGCCTCACCCAACACTTCTGGTAAGTCCACCCTTGGAACAGACTCTTCTTTGGAATTGGATACCTGCATAATTGAAGAGGAAATCCCTCAGGAGGAGAGCAATGAGGGGGAAACCCCTCTAGTGAGTCAACCTCCACTCGGCACAGCTCCAGAACCAGAATGGATTCACACCGACCGCCTCTCATAGGGTCACTTAGACCTCATATTTGATATGCGACGGGATATGGAAGACCAACTTCACTGGCACACCATCCTTAGCAGCTACTTGGACATGTTGTTCGATGCTCTTTCAGATGAGCTAGACAAAAGAGGATGTTTGACCTACGCCCAGTCATTCTTCTTCACTCCTACTTGGCCTCAACCTCATGGCGACAAAGGAAATCCAGGTTCACTCACTATTTAATTTAGTTGTTTTCTTTTGTCACTGTGCATTCCACTGTCAAAACTATCGTAGAAATTTTAGTGTCATTTTGTTCATGTTTACATGGAAAATTCAACTTCAGAGACATCAAGACTTTTGGCCATCTATTTTGGTTTCCATATATATATCAAATTTCAAGCATGTTGTCAGCATGCATGTAAATAAATACATGAGGGATTTTTAATTTCACTCCCTTCCAAAACCACCATGTCCCACTCAATACTGTGGAGTGGGAGTCGTGTCACTCTTATAAGTGAAAGGGTTTTTTATCGATTTACATGATCTTGCTTTTAGACTTTTCATTGATTGGAGCATGCTACTGAAAAAATGATGTTTCCTTTACACTTTTCAGTGGGACTGAAAGGATGAATGAAACATAAAGTAGCTATATTTAGAATTCATTAATGGTTCCACTCCATCAAACACATAGTGGGATCCCTAGTATATGATGATAAAGAAATTTTTGTGGAAACTTGTCGGTTGTGTTTGGAATTTGGGTTTAGACTTTTCATTGACTGGAGTGTGGCACTAAAAGGATGAGTGGGAGACGGAAGCCACTAAGAGGAAAAGGGGTTCCATTCTTTTGCATTGTATCTTGTTCCATAGTTGAGAAAAACATTTGAGAGTGGTATTATGTGGGAATAACAGAGGAAGAGGGATTCTATTGCAGCCATACAGGCCACAGGTCAAAGGCAACTTCGAAGAGAGTGCATCTTTCTTTGTACTTGCATCATTTCTATACCAGAGAAAAGAGAGCAGAGCAACCTCACCTTCTAGTTGGGTTTTATCCCGTAAGGGTTTCCCATAGAAAACATTTTAGTTATATTGTGGATGGTGTGTGATTGTACTTTACTGATCTCTATTTTTTGCATTTTATCTATTTCATGCATAAGCAAAAAATCATAAACTAAATATTTTGGAATCTAATGGAATTTAAACTAAGTAGTGTAGATTTCGTTTTTTTTTATCAAATCTATTGGGATGAACTGTTCCAGTGGAATATCCATGACAATTTACAAATCAAAATGCCCATGTGGTAAGGTAATGAGGACAATGATGACAAAGATACCCAACAATTGTTTACAATTGATTTTTTCCTCTCGTTTAAAGAGAAGGCTAAAGATGATCCCATCTACGATCTCCTCACTGATCCTTATTCACCTACCAATCATATCATGATTATGTTAGAAGACAAATGTTCATTCTCTATCATAAAATCAAAATTCAAGTCCATGCCATCTTATCTCTACACTGTATCTGAAACAAGTAGTATGCCAATAGAAGTTAGCTCAAGGAAAACACTCAATATTAGTCCTAGACTAGAAGGTTCACAAAAATAAAGATTGATTGATTTGTTACAAAATAATGCTAATGCATTTTGCACGGGAATATTCTGGTATGAAGGAAATTCATCTTGATCTTTGTATGCATCATATTTATTTCAAGGATAATTTTTGACATGATCGATATCCCCAATGTTGAATGAACCTGACATTGCATGAGATAGTGAAAGTTGAATTGCAAATTTTATTAATCGTAATTTCCATCTATCCCATTTCTGATAGCCAATGGGTTGCACCCCTTGTGATTGTTCCTAATAAATATTGGAAATGGAGGGTTTGCATAGATTACAGAGAACTAAATAAAGCTAGCTCAAAAAACTATTTTCCTCTACCTTTCATTGATTAAGTTCTTGATATGTTAGCAAGAAAGAAGTAGTTCTCAATGGGTTCAATGGATATGATTAGAACCAACTTGTCCTCGAGGACCAAGATAAGACCATTTTTACCTTCCCATGGGGAGCCTTTGCTTACCAAGTATTTCCCTTTGGTCTTTCTAACGCACCTACTACATTTCAATGGGTTGTTTTTAGTATCTTTTCATATTTGATTTATCACTGTGTAAAGTATATATGGATGAATTTATTAAAGTATATATGGATGAATTTATAGTGTATGTAACACATTTGATGAAGCATTGGTTAATTG
This sequence comes from Picea engelmannii, assembly GCA_009831015.1. Taxonomy (NCBI): domain Eukaryota; kingdom Viridiplantae; phylum Streptophyta; class Pinopsida; order Pinales; family Pinaceae; genus Picea; species Picea engelmannii. Next base: position 384,686 of record ML795905.1, read on the forward strand.
GAGAATGTTTCCAAGCGATGTAAAGAAACCAATTTGTCTCTTAGACAGGAGAAATGTCACACGCCACTGACTAAAGGAATGGTTATTGGACTCCATATTTCTCTTTTTGAAATCGAGGCAGATTGATGCAGAGAGGTCTCTCCTATCACCCCGCAGGGTCTCTCCACCTGACCTCCTGCTCACAGGATCGATTCTAAAACCCTTGTGCTGAGCCGAAGCAGCTCTTTAGATTCCCTCGAGAATCTCTGCTTAATTACCCGATCCAGTCCACAGGTCCTTCTTTACCTTCCACGGCCTTCAGCACTTGACCGTGGTTATCCCCGACTCTGTATCGGGTTCGAGGTTTCACAATTCTCGTTGTCGAGAACTCTTCACCTCTCCAATCCCCGATTTCCAATGAGCTCTTTTCACGCGCAAGCCCTCCTGAGCTTAGCTCCTGTCGCATATGACCACGCCTCCACGACCGTGGCCTCACCTTCCTATCGGGAGTTCAATCCTCAAAACCCGATGCGCCCCTTTGTGCGCTAGCCCTCCTGGCTAGAGAATGGTCCATATGACCTGTCTCCGTGTGACCGCAGTCAAGCCCTCCATCGAAGTTTCGACGTTTGTGATGTCAAAGTGCACATGCCCTTTGGATCCACGATATGTCGATCCCCGACTCTTCCTGGATCCTTGACATGCGTCCTGTCTGAGATCTACGACTGTGATCTCTCCTCGCAACTCCGACACCTAGTCCTTTGACACCTGTCTTCCACTATCTCCCGTCGGGGCCCACACAACTCCTCCGTCGGGATATCGCGAATCGCGACTTCGAGATGCAAGAGTTTCTTGCCTCCGGAAACTTTGATTTCCCGATCCCCGACTTCCTAGGATCTCTTGACACGCGTTACGCACAATGGACGATCCTGATCCGATCGGGAAATTGCACTTCGCGATTCTGTTATGCACGAAACCTTTGCTCCCGTGACCTCCGATTTCCCGATGAACAAAGTGTCGACGGTGCCCGATCCTTTGCCACCTGTCGTGACTTCAAGTGTCCTGGGCTGCCTTGTCTCCAGGACTCGAAAAAATCTGATTGCCGATTGTCGATGGTGACCTCCTGTCAGAACTTTCGTCGATGCACTGATCTCCTGCCACGCGTCCTTCTAGATGGACGGTCCCGATTTCCTCCGGGATTTCGAGACTTCCAATGTCCCGTTCCTCTGTGAGCTCTACAACCTCAAGCCTCGCCGTGCGTATACAACGTTGCCCTTCCTGAGCTTCTTCTCCTCAAATCCTTCAAAGGATTTTGATGTCTGCCCTCCTTGCAGAACCTCTACGCACACCCGGTGCTATCCCTCCTGAGCTTCTCCGAACACTCAGACCCCTTGGGGGATTTTATCCTTCTTTTCCCTCAGATGGAGAATGGAATGGATGCCCTCCTAGCTATCCTTCTGCTCAAGCCTCTTCTTGAGTACTTCTAGGTATTCAACAACCCAGTGAAAGTTCCCTCAATGGACCTTTCCTCAACTTCCAGAACTCAAAGAGTTCTTTTCTCCTGTGCCTGCTTGCACACCTTCTCAATGCCCTCTTGGCGGAGTGTCTTCTCTTCCACAGAATGCTCAACAGTCTTGTCTTCCTCCCTTGTGCACCTATGCACTTGCTCGATGCCACCTGGAAAAGCTTCTCAGAATCCTCAGTGATTCTGGTCTTTCTCAAACTCTCTACAGAGTTCTTCTTCCTCCGTGCACCCCTGTACACACGCTCAATGCCCACTTGGCAGAGCTCTACAGAATCCTCCACGATTCTGTCTGCAACTATGTTCTCACCCACACAGTCTTACCTCCTGAGGTGTTCAGTAACCTCACAGGTCTTATTCCTGAGTTGTTGACTTTAGTCCTGTGCCTCAGCAAATCTTTGTCTGAACCCCGCAGTGTTCAGAAGTGCAACCTCTGTGCATGGCTCTCAGAACCCTCGGCGTTCTGTCACACCCTCTTGGTGTGAAGCCTCAAAGACCTTCGACCTGAAAAATCACACAAACTCCTGCAGAATGCATCATCGAGCACTTCCCTCCTGCAGAATATTTTTTTTTACTTGAGGGGCTCATCGAGCACTTCCCTCCAGGATCACCTACTCTAATAAATTACATTCAATGGTTGTCTAGTCCAGAATCTGGATCTAGATCTCAGCCGATCTACAATAAAGGTCGATCTACCTAATGCCTTCTCAAAGGCATGGCTTCCATGGCTCACCAGCCTAAGCACATTAAATTACATTCAATTCAAATTCAAATGAGGTTGCGCCTCCCTTTTTAGCATATGAATGCATGCGCGTTGACGTGGCTGGCTGGCTGGCTGGCTGTATGGAGAGATGCTCCTGCATCACAGATCCTGCAAAAATTGAATTGATATCCAATCTTCGCACCCCGAGAACACAAAAAAATGTTTGTAGTTTTTTAAGACATACTAATTAGTATCATTGTTTTTTTATTGATTTCCTAGATTTTCTTTACTATCTAAAGATACATAATTTTCTTGGACTAACCAATGTCAGCTTGCTTTTGAAGCCTTGAAGAGAAATTTATCTATGAGTGGCAAATGGAAAGATCAACCATGACACTTTATATGTTGCTCCCAAAGGACTTGTTAAATATATAATGTTTTCATTTAATTATATATTTATGGTTTTTAATGAAAAAAGTCATTGGAAAATATATCAGGTATATTTTTGAATGTAAGATAACTAGTCAATAATTTTGTTTGATAAAATTGCATGTATCAAATCCATAAATTGTATAGTTTGAATGAAGTGAAGGTTTTTAAAATCTTTAAATTTATTTATCAATTAAAATTTATAATATTTATTATATCTTATATTATAATAGTTAATTTGGACATTTTTAATATTTTGATAATTAATTTTAATAATTTGATAATCAAATTTAATTAAGATTAAGTTCATCTAATTTAAATGAAAAGAAAAAGAAGAAGAAATGTTACTTATAATCTTTTCCATAATTTAATAAAAAATTTAAATATTATTCTATTGTAAGAGTATTATTTATAGAAGATATAAAACTAAAAATAAATAATATAAATCATTATAAAACTATTCATTAAGAGATGATGATAATAATAATATAATTTTAAGATCACTAAAACTAATTACTAAATTAATATATAAAACAAATAAAATAAAATAAATTATTTTTAATTTTTTAATATTTTATAAAAAATAATTTTCTTAACATTTTATCAAAATTTTCATAATATTTTATCAAAATTCTTATGATTGGATATTGCTACTTATACTTATATTGATTACTTAAATTATAAACATAAAACTTTTAAATAGTTTATAAAGATTCATATTATTGAATTGTACTATCAATACCTATAATACCTATAATGATTACATGTTTATAGATTATAATTGATAAAAAATTTAAATAGTTTTATAAACATTCATATTATTGGACTGTACTATCAATACGTATAATACCTATAGTGATTACATGTTTATAGATTATAATTGATAAAAATTGTAAATAGTTTATAAACATTCATATTATTGGACTGTACTATCAATATCTATAGTGATTACATGTTTTTAGATTATTACTTAATTATAAATATGATATAAAGTGGTAAGATAAAAAAAAAAATTAAAATTAAATAATTTAATATTTTGTTTTTATAAATAAAATAAAATGGTGAAAAAATAATAAAATAATAAATGTAATAATTTTAATATCTTATTTTTTAATTTAAATTGCGTTATTATTTAATTGTTTTAGAATTTTTTTTTCAGAAAAAAATTAACCCAATTATATTAATATATAATTTTTTTACATTTATAATCTCTTCACATTGGAGATTCCTTCTACATTAGCCTTGGAGTTAATATTAAGTATAAATTTCATTAACAAGCATGAATAATATCAAATTTCAGCCCTGGTGTCAGCATACATGTAAATAAATTTCATTGACTGGAGTGTGGGACTGAAAGGATGAGTGGGAGACTGAAGCCTGAGCGGGACATCAAATAGCTGTACTTAGATTTCATTGGTGGTGTCATTTCCCAGTCAACACGTGGTGGAATTTCCCAGTTAACACGTGGTGGTGCCACTCCGTCAAATACGTGGTGGGATTTTCCAGTCAACACGTGGTGGTGCCACTCCGTCAAACACGTGGTGGTGCCATTCCGTCAAACACGTGGTGGGATTTACAGAGACCGGGAAAGTCGCTGAATTTAGATTTCATTGGTGGTGCCACTCCGTCAAACACGTGGTGGAGACATCAAATAGCTGTACTTAGATTTCATTGGTGGTGCCAATCCGTCAAACACGTAGTGGGATCCCGGGGACACACACGGTGAAGAAAGTTTGTGGAAAGAGTTTTTAGGTGGGTGAGGACAGTTATCGTTGTTGACTATTATTAATAAATTTCATTTTTGAAAACTTAAGTTAAATTTGTTTGTTGGAATATCTTGAAGTCAATTTCGTGTATCAATTTCAACAAGGTTGTTGAAAACTTAGTTAAATTTGTTTGTTGGAATGTAATTTTAATATCTTGATGAATTCAATTTCGTGTATCAATTCCAACAACTTAATAATCAATTTTAATAAAAATTAAATTTTAAATTTACCGAATTTGAATGAAAACAAGGAAAATTAAATTTACCAAATTTTAAAGAAATCAAATTAAAAAAGATATCAATATTTAATCCATTATCTTATTCATAAAAAAAACTATATATAGATATATAAATAATGCTCCTTATTCTTGATAAATGATATAAAATGAAATATAATATACATCCGAAGCCCTATCGTCTAGCATACGTATAAATACATCCAAAGTCCCTGTTCCACTCAATACCACGTAGTGGGAGTCATCTCACTTCGGTGATTTTCATGAGATCTTGCTTTTAGACATTTCATTGACTAGAGCGTGCGACTTAAAGAACAATCTTGCCTCTAGACTTTTCACTGGCATGAGAGCGTGAGCGGGACATCAAGTAGTTGTACTATATTTGATTAAAAAGTTCATTTAGATTAAAAAATAAATCATATAAGTATTAGTTTTATATAATAATATGTCTTATATTATATGATAAATTCAATCGTTTGATGCTTATGGAGAAAAATGAATCCTTACAAATCCATATAACAATCAATAAATAAATATAAATTATTAATTACAATTATATTATATATAATATGAATTTTTTTCCTTGGAAAAAAAAGCATAATTTTATTCATTCGAAGAGACAAAATTACATTTTGTAGGTGTTGAGCATTTTCCATCTGTCCTACAGATGAGTTGACCTTTTGTTATCAATGGGAAAAAAATAGTATGATAATAAAATACAAAGTTTATGAGTCGTATAGATTTGCAAGAGTCATGTGCAATCTCTGTCTGTGAGGGATGCAGTACTATGCCAGAAAAAGTAGTGAGTCGTTCAACATTTTTGTGAAAAGTATTGTTGTTGATCCAAAATTTGAGCAGAGTCAAAATTCAGCCGGAGGAAGTTATCCCGTGGCCTCTATGAAGGGGCGGTGGAAAAACTCATGTGTCTTCATCCTTTGTTTCAGATATGTGTCAGGTCCCATGTGGAAGTTGTAGTCCAGCTTTTGAAAGAGAATCAACTAATTGATTTTGTTCCCTGTAAACATGTTTAAGTGAGTAAGAGTCAAGAGCATCTAGTAATCTAAAGATTTCCTCGAAGAGTGGCTGCAAAAAGATGTTGTGACAAGATTGTTGTTTACGAGTCCAGTTGATAACATTTTTTGAATCTCCAAAAATTTGTAGATTCCGGACCCCCTTTTCCCCTACAAATTGAAGTAGAAGCTTTAAGGCCAAGAGTTTAGCGTAGTTTTTTGTTCCTGGACCCAATCCCATTTTAATTTTGAAGAGGTGTTTGTTGGAGAGGTAAAGGGTTGCACCTCCTCCACAGATTTGATTATTGGTTTGTGAGGTGTCGTCGAAGTAAGCCCAAGGATTAGAAAGCTCAATGGGAGTGGGGAAAGTGGGGCAGATGGGAGGGATATCTTTTTCTTGATGGAAATGTGAGAGGATTGCTAATCCTTGGGCAACAGTGAGTTCAAGAAGGCAAGGTTGGTCCTGAAATATTTCCTTATTGCATTCTAACCAGATCCCCCAACAAATAATAAAAGGTAAAGCTTTGATGTTTTTGTAAGACGTATGTTGTGTCCATTGTTTCCAGATTGTTTCAATAGAGGGTCCTTCCCAAATGAGTCTCTGATTTAGATGTACTGTTATGCCTTTCTAGACTTGTTTGGAGAAAGGACAGAGGATGAAAAGGTGCATACTATTTTCGTTGGCTCCTTTGTAGAGGGTGCACCATCCAGGTCCTTCAATGCTTTGCTTCCGCATGTTTTCCCAAGTGGGGACTTTTGTATTGATTACACACCACATGAATTTTTTTTCTTTTTGTGGGCATTTTACTTTCCATAGCCCTCGCCACCACCAGGTTGGATCTCTTTGAAAAAGTTCAATATTTATTGAGATGTATCCCAATTTTGGAGTGTAGACCCCGTGAGGAGATTTTTGCCATACAAGTTCATCTTCTTCTTTTGTTATGCGAATGTGACTTGACTGGAGTGAAAACATATAATTGTTCCAATGTTCTATGTGTGGGGCATGCAAACCGAGAATTTCTGTCTTTTTCCATCCTTGTTTCCAGATAGTGGTGGTGAGTGGGTCTATTACCTATGAAAGGTAAAAAAACCCTTGTAGGTGAAGTTTGTCAATCAGCTCAGGAGTTAGTAAATGAGTGACCCCACTTCCTGGCTAGGGATCAACTCCAATTCGTATTCAAGATCCATTGCTCACTCTCTAGGCTATTCCATCATTGATTACCTGAAAAGAGGATAAGATGACCTTCCAGATAATGGAGCAGTTTGTATGATGTTTTTCTGGTTTTCGAATCCAGACTTCAAGTGAATCTAGTAGAATGTGATTTTGTATCAAAATAGTTGTCCAAAGGCTATCTATGGTGAGCAGTCTCCAACCAGATTTGGCTATCAATGCTTTTGCAAAAAGGAAAATGTTTTTTATGTCCCATCCACCTAGGGCTTTTGGACAAGCTAGTTGATCCCATTTGGCCCAGGGGGTGGCAAATTTTTCCTATGTTCTAGATCAGATAAAGCGGAAACAAATTCTTCTGGATTTATTTAGAATGCCTTTTGGGATCCAAGAAAGTGACATCCAATAGAATGGAATGGCTTCATGTACCAATTTTCCAAAGTGAGCCCTCCTACTCGTGAAAGCCACCTGAAACTCCATCCTTTTAATTGGTTTTCCAGTTTGGCTAGTAGCCAATGCTAGTCTGATTTCCAATGATCATTTGGTTTTAAATGAAAACCAAGGTATTTTATTCCTTCCTGAAAGTCCAGAGTCTTGTAGGGGAAATTTTTTTTAAAGAATGCTTATAATTCCTCCTCCATCCAATAAAATAAATTGTTGATTTCTGAACATTGATGGTTATACCTATGGCTCAATGGAACATGTTTAAAATTTCAGCCAGATTCTCAGCATCCCAGTGTCAACCGTTGCAGAATAAAAGAATATCATCCACTAAAAAAAGGTGGGTGATTTTGTGGCCTGGGGCAATCAAAATACCATGGAAATTCCCTGAGCAAGCCTCGTGGTCGATTGTTCAGCTGAGGCACTCAGCCACCAGAAGGAAAAGGAGATGTGAGAGTGGGCAACCTTGCCTTAGACTGCATTCTGAGTGAAAGAAAGGAGAGGCTACCTCATTTATCAAAATAGAAAAGGAAATTGAAGTTAAGCAGGACATGATCCATTTGATAAAGGGAACTTCAAATCCCAAATGTGTGAGGAGTCCGATGTAGGAACAATTTACTCTATCAAAATACTTTCATAGGTTTTTAGTATGGCTCCTCGAAATTTGGAGGTTTTTAGGTTGTGAAGTCCTTTCTGGGCTACACCAATAGCTTCATGTATTTGGCATCCTTGCAGGAAACCAAATTGTTCTTTTGATATTATGTTTGAGAGGATGGGATTTATCCTTCTCTCAATAATTTTGGCTATGATTTTGTAGAGGCAGTTGCATAGGGATATGGGCCTGAAGTTGTCAAAGGATTGAGGTTCATATTTTTTGGGGATGAGAGAAATGAAGGTCAAATTTATAGGTGCATATAGACACTCATTCCTTCTAGATTCCTCTACAACCTGTAGAAGGTCCGCTGCAATTAGATCAAAGAAAGCCACATAGAATTCAATAGTCCACTCGTCCGGACTTGGGCTTTTATCCTTTTGGAAGATATGGATTGTTTCTTTTAGTTCTCCTTTTGTGAATTTAACAAAGAGATCTCTATTTCCATCCTCATCCAAAAATGTGGGGAAGTAGAGTACCGATTTTATCATGTCTGTGATGTTTTCTCTTGGATCAACCTTAAAAGGAGTTTTGAAGTGTGTGATCCCTAGATGAGCTAGATCCTCAAAAGAGGTGGTTGGAGGGTCCCCTTAACCTTGTAGTTTCTAAATAGTTTTTATGGCCTTCCTTCATTTTTCTAAGGAATGAAAACATTTTGTGTTTTCATCTCCCTTGTTCAACCAGATGGCTCTACTCTTGAGATGCCATTCAACTTCTTTGTCATCCAATAAATTTTTACATTGGGTCTCCAGGGATCTTAAATTTTCTTTGGTCTCGTGTGAGTAATAACCTCCATCCTCTAGTTTAGAGATATGATCAAGCTGGGCTTCAAGTTGTATTAGTTCTGTATCTTCTCTAGTATGCTTTGTACTAGCCCAAGTTAAAGTCAGCTACTTTATACGCTTAATATTTTCCACAAACTGAACTGTTGTTGGGGGGTCGACTGCTGGATCAAAGGCCATCCAATTATTCTTTACCAAATTCTGGAAGACTTCATCCTCTAGCCAGGTAGTGTTGAACTTGAAAGGAATGGTTGGTTGCTTTGGGCCAAAATCAAGTTCAATCCAAATCGGGTAGTGGTCTAAATCTCCTTTGTTGTCGATCTATTGTTTTAAATGGAGAGGGTAATCGAAGAGGGATTCATGGACCAGAAAGAAATATAATATTTTAGCCACCCTGGCATCGCCCGTCCTCATATTTCTCCAGGTTGGGAGGATCTTGATGGGTGGTATATCGATGATTCCCAATTCAGTGAAAAGATGGGAAAACAGGGCAGATTGGGGGTCTGGTCAGGCCGAAGGTCCCCATACTTATGCTTTCCCAAAGGAGAGATTTAGGTCTCCGCCTAGAATCATATTTTTCACTTTCAAAAGGTCCTTCTTGAAGAGTGATTTCCAAAAAGTGGCATGTTCAGAATAAGGCCCATACACATTTAGAACCCTGAGCTCCAGTCCCAAACCCTCTAGAAAGAGATCTATCCCTAGGCATGATTCCAATGCCCAAAATTTTTTAAGCTTGACTGTTTTTTTGCACCATCTGACGGCTAGTCCTCTCGAGCGACCAATTGCATCTATCCCAATAAATTTACAAGATGGAAAGAGGGATTCAAGTGAAGTTATCATTGAGGCTTCCAAAGACATTGTTTCTTGTAGTATAATTACAGAAGGTTGATGATGTGTAATCAACATTTTTAGCACAAGTTTTTTTAGGGGACTTGCCAAACCCCTACAATTATAAGAGAGGAATTTCATGGGGAAACCCATTCCAGGGCTTGTGATGCTCTAAGGGTCCCAAAAATTGATCTTTGTCTACTAGAAGCAATGTCAATTAGTGCACAATTTTGTGCTCTAGAGAGATCGGAGGTTTGACCTCGACCTTTTTTGAGTTTATGTATGCCCAAGTTTGTGCCTAGCCTAGACCCTTCTAGGCTTGGAACCAAAATATTGTGATTTTTTAGGATAAATATGATAGTTGAGTCCTCAAAGCTAATCGATGAGGGGTTATCGAAAGATGAGATAGAGGGGAGCTCGTGAGGTGTAGTGAGGCCACTAGTGGAGGGGGTAAGGGTGGGAAGGAGGAAGGAGGAAAGAGTGGGAGGGTACCAGGAGGACGAGAGTATGGGGAAGGGAAGGTTTTGTATATAGGGATGGGTCCCATCTTTAAAAAATGAAAAGAGTGAATAATATAGTTGATAGGAAAAATGACAGGATATGAAAGATGCTTACCCACAAGTGTATGGAAAGGAAAGAGTGGTTGTTGACCAGAGAGGGGGACGACCGCTATAGTGACTTCCATCTGGGGGGGAGCCTGTAGTTGTTCTTCAGTGCATGAGGCATGTATGTCTGCTCTCTAGAATTGGTTGTTTCTTTCCTAACTATTGTGAGTGATCCGTTGTTGAATGTGAAGAACTAGTGTTGCGATCGTCCAAAGGTTTGGGGCATAATTGGTTCCAAGAAGGAGGAGAGTTTGATTTCTGACCATGAAAAGTTTGATGACATTCCCTCAAGATGTTCCCATGTTCATGGTAACATCTACAATAGAAGGGGATCCCTTCATAGTCCAACAGTTGAGTGCGCGTGCGTCCACCATCCGTCAACTTGAATTGTTTTTGTAGTCCATTTATGATATTGAGGGAGACAAGGATTTGAGAAACAACCATCTCTCATGTTTCCTTGAAGGACATATCTTCCTTTATGAATGACCCTAGTTCATTTCCAATCACTTGGAAGCATTTTTTCGACCAGTATTGTGGTGGGAGACCTGGTAGGTGGACCCAAATGGAGATGGTGTCCAATATTTCAGTGGCTGCGTCAAAGGTGGTCGGTTCCCATTTCTTCAGAAGTACCAGGGTAGAATCAATACTCCAACCACTCAAAATGGATTTTTTAGCAAGGTTGTGGTTGCATAATTTTAGCATAGACCACCCTTTTGATAAATGACTGAGTTGTGGAGATGGTCCCCGCCAAGAATCAGAGACCCAGGATTGCAGGGTTTTGAAACTGAAATGTCAGCCATAGGATTTTCCCATAAGGGTTTTTTCATCCATGTATGTGGCTTCATCCATAGTAATATCTTGACCAAGAAAAATATTTTATTCTACTGATGCGACCAAAATACACTTGTCCCTTCTTTGCTTCTTGTGACTAAGACTAGGAGGAGAAGTAGTTTCTTCTACAAGGATACCAAGAGTGCTAGAGGAATCTCCCAAAACATCATCCCAACCATTTAGATTAGATGGGTTCAAAATAGAGGCTATAAGCCCAACTTCCTAATGCACTCCAAGGGAAGGGTGTATGGCCTACTCCAGATCTTGGTAAAAACAAGAAGAGGGGAAACCTTGATCCAGGATTTGTATACCCACAGGGGAGGGGTCCAAGGCGGGGAGATTTAGAAGGGGGTTTGATTTCAAGAGGGGGGGAGGCACCCAAGGTCCAAAGCTGAAGTGGGGTTGTTCCAGTGTGGGTCAGGGAAGTATTCAAAATGCGAAGGAAAAAAGGGTTGTCTAGCCGGTGGAGTCAGTAGATGGGGGACCGGTGAGTAGGGAAACGGAGAAACAGGAGCAAAACCCACCTCTGAGCATAGTGAGGTAGGGGGGAAGAACTGGAAGAATAAGTGTAGTGACCAAGAGGTAGGGGGGAGGTGTCACTCAAGGAGTTGTGCAACGAGATAGGATTGTGAGGGTTCGAGTAGGTGAGGTGCAAGGGGGAACTGCCAAGTGGCGTGGTCCATGACAGAAAATCAAACATATATGGGGAGTAGTGCAGGGATATATTTTCCCTGAGGGAAATGTGAAAGGATTGTTAATCCTTGGGCAGCAGTGATTTCAAGAAGGGAAGGTTGGTCCTGAAAAATTGCCTTATTGTGTGCTAACCAGATCCCCCAACAAATAATAAAAGGTAAAGCATTGATGTTTTTTTAATACGTATGTTGTGTCCATTGTTTCCAAGTTGTTTCAACAAAGGGTCCTTCCCAAGTGAGTATCTGATTTAGATGTAATGTTATGTCTTTCTAAACCTATTTGGAGAAAGGACAGAGGATGAAAAGGTGCATAGTATTTTCATTGGCTCCTTTGCAAAGGGTGCACCATCTAGGTCCTCCAATGCTTCGCTTCCGCATGTTGTCCCAAGTGGGGACTTTTTTATTGAGTACACAACACATGAATTTTTTTTCTTTTTGTGGGCATTTTACTTTCTATAGCCCTCACCACCACCAGGGTGTCTCTCTTTGAAAAAGTTCAATATTTATTGAGATGTATCCCAATTTTGGAGTGTATACCCCATGAGGAGTTTTTTGCCATACAAGTTCATCTTCTTCTTCTGTGATGCGAATTTGACTTGACTAGAGTGAAAAAAATATAATTGTTTCAATTTTCTATGTGTGGGGAATGAAAACCAAGAGTTTATGCCTTTTTCCATCCTTGTTGCCAGATAGTGGTGGTGATTGGGTTTGTTACCTGTGAAAGGTAAAAAATACCTTGTAGGTGAAGTCTGTCAATCAGCTCAAGACTCAGTGAATGAGTGACCCCACTTCCTGGATAGGGATCAACTCCAATTCGTATTTGGGATCCAATTTCCACTCTCCAGGCTAGTCCATCATTGATTACCTAAAAAGAGGATAGGATGGCCTTCCAGATAATGGAGCAGTTTGTATGATGTTTTTTTGGTTTTCGAATCTAGTCTTCAAGTGAATCTAGTCGAATGCACTTTTGTATGAAAATAGATATCCAAAGGCTATCTGTGGTGAGCAGTCTACAACCAAATTTGGATGCCAATGCTTTTTCAAAAAGGAAAAAAAAAATTAGGCCCCATCCACCTAGGGATTCTAGACAAGCTAGTTGATCCCATTTGGCCCAAGGGGTGGTAAATTTTTCCTGTGTTCCAGACCAGATAAAGAGGAAACAAATTCTTTTGGATTTAACTAGAATGCCCTTTGGGATCTAGGAAAGTGACATCTAGTAGAATGGAATGGCTTCCAGTACTAATTTTTCCAAAATGAGCCTTCCTGCTCGTGAAAGGCACTTGAAAATCTATCCTTTTAATCGGTTTTCTAGCTTGGCTAGTAGCCAACGCTAGTCTAATTTCCGATGATCATTTGGTTTTAAATGAAAACCAAGGTATTTTATTCCTTCCTGAAAGTCCAGAGTCTTGTAGGGGAAAAAAATTTTAAAGAATATTTCTACTTCCTTCTCCATCCGATAAAAAGAAATTTTTGATTTATAAGCATTGTTGGTCATACCTGTGGCTCGATGGAACGTGTTTAAAATTTCAACCACTTTCTCATCATCCTAGCGTCAACCACTACAAAATAAAGTAATATCATCCACAAAAAGAGGGTGGGTGATTTTGTGGCCTGGGGCGATCAAAATACCATGGAAATTCCTCGAGTGGGCCTCGTGGTCTATTGCTCGGCTAAGGCACTCAACCACTAGAAGGAAAAGGAGAGGTGAGAGTGGGAAACCTTGCCTCGGGCTGTGATCTAAGTGAAATAAAGGAGAGATTGCCTCATTTATCAGAATAGAAAAGGAGACTGAAGTTAAACAGGCCATGATCCATTTGATAAAGGAACTTCAAATCCCAAATGTGGAGGAGTCTAATGTAGGACCAATTTACTCTATCAAAATCCTTTGAGAGGTCAATTTTCAGTATGGCTCCTCGGGATTTGGAGGTTTTTAGGCTGTGAAGTCCTTCATGGGCTACACCAATAGCTTCATGTATTTGGCATCCTTGGAGGAAACTAAATTGTTCTGTTGAGATTGTGTTTGAGAGGATGGGCTTTAGCCTTCTCTTAATAATTTTGGCTATGATTTTGTAGAGGCAGTTATATTTCTGTTATATCGCGTATATCCAGTAATATAATAGAAATATATCAGAGATGCAACCATAAACACAGAGACACAGTAATACATGATTTCTATTAATGAACGAAATGTACAGAGACTGTAAAAATACAGAGTGAAAGACTCGCTAGAATGGTGGCAGCTTATCTCTGAGAAGAGATGTGTCGGTTACTCGCATTCACAAGAAGATGATTACAATGAGGCTCTAGAGGACTTTTTACAATAAATGGGAATGCCAAAAGTCCTAGACATCCAAAAACCTAACCCTAGGAGATGAAGCGCCAAAAGTCATGTGGGCCCCATTTGGGTAAGTGAGTACATCAACTTCTCGGGGTCGTAACTTTTGCATACGATCTCTGTTTTAGGCGTGTGATAGCTCGTTGGAAAGGTATTGTCGAGGATATTAATTTTGGGGGCTCATTAATGCCTTTGGAAATAATTTAGAACCTCTATATCGAAAAAACTTCATTTGGACCCTCAAAATGGCCCCGAAAGTTAAAACCTGCTAAAAATAGTAAATTGCCAAAATGGCTAGAAAACTGTTTTGAGCCATTTGGAAATGGTGGGTGGCCACCAATATCCACCTGGATCAACTCCAATTAGATCAAAGAAATCCACATAGAATTCAATAGTCCACTTGTCTGGACCTGGGATTTTATCCTTTTGGACGTTATGGATTGTTTATTTTAGTTATCCTTCAGTGAATTCAACAAAGAGATCTATATTTCCATCCTCATCCACAAATTTTGGGAAGTAGAGTACCAATTTTATAATGTCTGCGATGTTTTCTCTTCGATCAGCCTTAAAAATATTTTTAAAGTGTGTGATCCCTAGATGAGCCAGATCCTCAAAAGAGGTGGCTCGAGGGTCCCCTTGACCTTGTAGTTTCCAAATAGTGTTTATGGCCTTCCTTCTTTTTGCAAAGGCATGAAAAAAATTTGTGTTTTCATCTCCCTTGTCCAACCAGATGGCTCTACTTTTGAGACGCCATTCGACTTCTTTTTCGTCCAACAACTTTTTACATTGGGTCTCCAAGGATCTTAAATTTTCTTTGGTTTCTTGTGAGTAATAACCTCCATCATATAGTTTAGAGATATGATCAAGATGGGCTTCAAGATGTCTTAGTTTTGTGTCTTCTCTAGTATTCTTTGCACTAGCCCAAGTTAAATTCAGTTTCTTTATATGCTTAATGTTTTCCACAAACTGAACTGTTGTTGGGGGGCCGATTGTTGGATCAAAGGCCATCCAATTTTCCTTTACCAAATTATAGAAGTCTTCGTCCTCTAGCCAGGTAGTGTTGAACTTGAAAGGACTAGCTGGTTTCTTTGGGCCAAAATCATGTTCAAGCCAAATTGGGCAGTGGTTTGAAGCTCTTCCGTTGTCGATCCATTGTTTTAAATGGAGAGGGTAATCGAAGAGGGATTTATGGACCAGAAATCGATCTAATATCTTAGCCACCCTGACATCTCTCGTCCTCATATTTCTCTAGGTGGGGAGGATCTTGATGGGTGGTATATCAATGATTCCCAATTCAATGAAGAGATGGGAAAACATGGAAGATCGGGGGTCTGGTCGAGCCAAAGGTCCCTAGACTTCTGCATTCCTAAAGGAGAGATTTAGGTCTTTGCCTAAAATCATATTTTTTGCTTTCAAAAGGTCCTTGAAGAGTGATTCCCAAAAAGTGGTATGTTCAGAATAAGGCCCATACACATTTAGAACCCTGATCTCCAACCCAAAACCCTCCAGAAAGAGATCTACCCCTAGGCATGATTCCAATGGCCAACAAATTTGAAGCTTGACTGATTTTTTGCACCATTCGATGGCTAGTCCTCCTGAGTGACCAGTTACATCTATCCCGATAAATTGCCAAGATGGAAAGAGGGATTCAAGTGAATTTGTCACTAAGGCTTCCAAAGACATTATTTCTTGTAGTAGAATTATAGAAGGTTGATGATGTGTAATCATCATTTTTAGCGCAAGTTTTTTTGGGGGACTTGCCAAACCCATGCAATTATAAGAGAGGAATTTCATGGGGAAACCCCTGTCAGGGCTTGTGATTCTCTAAGGGCCCCAAAAATTGATCTTTGTCTACTAGAAATGATGTCAATTAGTGCACAGTTTTATGCTTTAGAGAGATGGGAGGATCGACCTCAACCTCTTTTCAGTTTATGTATTCCTGGGTTTCTACCTAAACTAGACCCTTCTGGCCTTGGAACCAAAATATTGTGATTTCTGAGGCCAAAACTGATAGTTGAGTTCTCAGAGCCAATCGAGGAGGGGTTACTAGAAGATGAGACATAGGGGAGCCCGGGAGGCATAGTGAGGCCACTAGTGGAGGGGGAAGCGGTGGGAAGGAGGAAGGAGGAAAGAGAGGGAGGGTCCTAAGTGGAAGAGAGGATGGGGAAGGGAAGGTTTTGTATAGATGGGGGGGGGCATCTTTAAAAAATTAAAAGAGTGAATAACATTGTTGATAGGAAAAGGGACAAGATATGAAATATGCTTACACACGAGTGTATGGAAAGGAAAGAGCGGTTGTTGACCAGAGAGGGGGTTGGCCGCTATAGTGACTTCCATTTGGGGGGAGCTTGTAGTTGTGCTTTAGTGCATGAGGCCATTTTTCTTCTCTATGGAATTGGTTTTTCTTTCTTGACTGTTGTGAGTGATCTGTTGTGGAATGTGAATAACTGGTGCTAAGATTGTCCAAAGTTTCGGGGCGTATTTGGTTTTGAGCAGGAGGAGAGTTTGATTTTTGACCATGAAAAGTTTGATGACAGTCCCTCAAGATGTTCCCATGTTCATGGAAGTGTCCACAACAGAAGGTGATCCATTCATAGTCCAACAAATAAGTGTGTGTGAGTCCATCGTTCGTCATATTGAATTGTTTTTGTAGTCCATTTCTGATATTGAGGGAGACAAGGATTCGTGCAACAACCATCTCTCTTATTTCCTTGAAGGACATGTCTTCCTTTATGAATGACCCTAGTTCATTTACAAACACTTGGAAGAATTTTTTTGACCATTATTGTGGTGGGACACCTGGTAGGCAGACCCAAATGGGGATGGTGTCCAATCTTTCAGTGGCTACGTCAAAGGTGGGTTCCCATTTCTTCAGAAGTACAAGGGTAGAATCAATACTCCAACCACTCAGAAGGGCTTTTTCAACAAGGTTGCAGTTGGTGAATTTTAACATAAACCACCCTTTTGATAAATGACTGAGTTGTGGGGGTGATCCCTGCCAAGAATCAGAGACCCAAGATTGCAAGGTTTTGAAACTGAAATGTCGGTTGTAGGATTTTCCCACAATAGTTTTTCAGCCATGTATGTGGCTTCCGACATAGTAATAGCTTGACCAAGAACAATATATGATTCTACTGATGCGGCCGAAATACACTTGTTCCTTCTTCTCTTCCTATGACTAAGACTGGGAGGAAAAGTAGTGTCTGCTACAGGGGTACCAAGAGTTCTAGAGGAATATCCTAAAATGCCATCCCAACCATTTAGATTATATGGGTCCAAACTAAAGGATAGAAGCCCAACTTACTGATGTATGCCAAGGGAAGGGGGTATGGCCTACTCCAGATCTAGGTAAAAACAAGAAGAGGGGAATCCTTGATCCAAGAGTTGTATACCCATAGGGGAGGGGTCCAAGGTGGGGATATTTAGAAGGGGGTTTGATTCTGAGAGGGGGGAAGGCACCCAAGGGTCTAGAGTTGAAGTGGGGTTGTTCTAGTGCGGGTCGGGGAAGTATTCAAAATGCAAAGGAAAAAGGGTCTTATAGCCGGTGGAGTCAGTATATGGGGGACCAGTGAGTAGGGAAACGAAGAAACAAGAGTATAAACCACCTCTGAGAATAGTGAGGTAGGGGGGAAAGAAATAGAAGAATAAGTGTAGTGCCTCGGAGGTAGGGGGGAGGTGTCACTCAAGGAGTTGTGCAATGGGATAGGATCGGGAGGGCCCAAGCCAGTGAGGTGCAAGGGGGAACTGCCAGGTGGCATGGTCTAGGGAAGAAAAATTAGACGGATCCGGGGAGTAGTCTACTATGTCGTTGTAGTTCTCCATGTTAGTTGATCGAGACTGCAGAGGATGGAGACACCACAAAAGAAACCATCGCACCCAGAAAAGGATATTAGCAAAGGAAGAAAGGGTTTCAAATTGGTGGTGTGTTAAGGACTTGCAGTGCCCTTTTTTGGTTGACGAAAAAAGGGACATGGGAAGGGAAGGAGCCTGGAAGAGACTGAAGGTCCGAGGAGGGGGGAGGTGGAAAGGGGGAGGGCGGGAAAGGGCAGAAAGAGGAAGTGGGCCTGAGGCCCTAGCACCCAGGCTTATAAGATTGTGGCCATATGCGTTCCCTTATCTGAGCTGAAACCGTAGAGCCTTCTTCCCCCTCATATATAATCATGAAGTATATATATAATCATGAGGAGGAGAAAATTTATGGGATGGATTTTAGTTTATTGAACTTATAAATTAATATTAA
>ML795905.1:443979-462486 GCA_009831015.1 Picea engelmannii
TGTATCAAACTCTTTGAGAATATAGTATTGCATGATAGTTCCAAGCATATAGAGATAAGGTATAACTTCATTTGAGACATGACCCAGAGAGGAGCAATTAAGCTTCAATATGTTTCCACAAATGAGCATGTTGCAAACATTCTGATCAAACCCTTGGTTAAAAGGAAGCTTGTATTTTTTAGGGACAAACATGGGGTGGTGCAGAATACCCTCCTCGCTAAGAGGAAGTGTTGATGTTTGTAGCATTGGACATGTACTTCCATGTAGGTCTAAGTTTCTAGACATGTGGAAGTCATCCAAAGCCTTCTACCTTAGTAATTTAATTTAACTAAAGGAATTATTAAAGTAAATTGCTTTTATCAATTAGTTAAGTTTTATTTAATGAAGTGTTAAATTTATTTGCATTAGTGAATTAAATATTAACCATTGATCTCAAGTGAGGTGAGATTTAATCTCAACCATCAATCACTTTGGAGATCAGGGTTAGGTCATAATTCAAGATTATAAAATCATGGAAAGGGTAAAGGAGGAGACACCTTTTCATATATATAGAGAGAGAGAGAAAAGAAGGACTTTTTCTCAAGGGTTGGATCATGAAGGACTGTGATTCAAGGAGATCTCAGATAGGTGGAGAAGGAATTTCATCTAGAGATCAGTACAGGTTGGGGATAAGAGAGGACGGGGGAAACTGCAATGAGATATGACAAATTTCGCAGCCACAACAATAGTACATATTTGTACGTGTTTCACAATGAGGACATATGAATATGTACATGGGTAGCAGTATAGGAAAGAATGTATGTGCATGATTTATAGTGAGGACATGTGTGTACATGTCTAAAATTGAAATTATAGGGTTGTACAACCAAGGAGGAGTTTCTAGGGTTGCAGGTGTTGTCTATTGTTTTCTATATTTCTTAGTGGGCCATTTTCCCAAGTTTGGGAGCCCTTGTAAGCTTTGATATTATTCTAATGATAAGTTGATTTGAAGGGCATAAATATTTGTGTATTTAAAATCATTTTCTTTTCTTCCGCTATTTGTATCAGTTAATTATTCCAAAAAGTGTATTTTTTTGTGGGATTATAATCTGATTTATAGAAAGGAAAGCGCTTGTAAACAATTTACCTAGGTGTCAGGATTAGAAATTTAGTAATCAGTTTATGGATCAGCCACCGAAGTCCTATGTGGTGAGCTGACCTGTCATCTCATACCAATTTGCAATAAATGTAAAGCGATATGGGGAAGGGATCATTCATTCCCCTTGTGCACATGAATATGACACTAATAATATTGTATCTAGAGTAATGAAGACCTTGTCTATTGCAAGTTAATTGCATCATCATTTGACCTCATGATCTCTAGACTCTCATACTCATAGCGGAATTAACATGGCAAGAGAAAATATTATTGGCGTTCATTCCCCTTGGGCGTTTGGAAGTGGAAATATTTGGAGGTTATACTAGAGTTTGAGGTTTCAAGGCTAGAGCATGAATGGGATAGACGCTGAGGAGACCCGACATGATGCAATGGACATGGGCTATAAAGGGAACTATAATTTAGTTCCAAAGAGTAATTTGATCCTCTCCAACCACTCCTCTATTTTCACTTTTATTTATTGGTTTTGTGTTTACCCCATAGGACCTTGGGTGTGAACCTCATCTTATGGTTCCAATCTACCTCTCTAGCGGGCACTCATGGAAAGGGGAGGACCTGGTCGAAAGGGCCAACAGAGAAGAGGTGGAATCCTAACTCCACAATCCCAAATGAAGGTCGAAGCATCTACAGAGGCCTTCAAGAATTACATACCACGATAGATTCACATGAAATTGGAAATTGTGGAGGTTGACATTCACTGGATTGCAACCTTGTCCGAGATAAGGAAGTCGACGCAGAGCTTTGTCAATGGATTATAGATACTTGTTCCTCAAACTCTAGAGATACAAAGTACAACAGGACCATAGACCTCTACTGGCACATGAAAACTCTCTTGATAAAAATGTTGGTAGAAAGGAATATAGCTCACAATGAGACTCTAATGCAAATGGAGTACATTCAATTGAAAATCAAGGTAGTGGACCATAAAATCACTCTTCTTGTAGAGAAAGCAGTAGGTTTGGACCTCAACGGATTGTGTAAAGAAAACCAACAGGTTCCTATGGAAGAATCTAATTCTCCACCTGCTTAATTCTATATGTTTAGCTTATTAATATTTTGGTTTTCATATATATTTTATGCTAGGATAGTTGAGCACCGGTTTAGAAGCTAGATCTCTAGACAATGGCAACTCAACTTTTGTAATTTTGAAGACAATGTTTGTTTCTATTTTTGTAGATCTAAGAACATTAGACCTAAGAAACAATTATTCTTTTTTGTTCTGGTTTCCTAAGAAGCAAGCCAAAAAAAAAAATAGATGTGTTTTCCTCTTATGTTAATATGAAAAGGTCAGTGATAGCTTACAAAAAAAAAACTTGCTCACTGAGAGCATACATGTAATAAGACATAATTGAACTTAGGTGGGGAGGATAGGATTTATCCTCCCAATCACCCAAGCTAGACCCAATTGAATAATTTAACCAGATGTTGTTTAAAATATGTGAAAATAAATTATTAAACTTAATAATAAAAAAAAACTGATTTTATTATAAGCTTAAATAATATTTTTTGTTTTGTTTTGTATTTCAGATAAATTCTATTAATATTTTACAAAACTAATTACCAAGAGAGTCCTTTACAACCTCTTCTCCAAGAAAACAAAGCATTTGAGTTTTCAAAATAGACATACCAAGGTTATTATGAGGTTCCACATCTATCTATATATATATATATATATATATATATATATATATATATATATATATATATATTGTTGGCACAGGGACAGACCCAGGGTGCAGCTCTAACAGCGCACCAAAAATCCCTAACTACTGGCCCTTTCGGTAACACCTACGAGGCAGATGCAGTCTCACCTGAAGTAGCAATCAAGGGTTGCAGGACACATGTGTCTACAACCAGAAGGAATGCAAAGTGGATCCAGAACAATAACACACAACAATCTAGTTATTCTTTATCAGTCTCAAACTCACATCGCAAGTTATATCTTAGATCTAACACAGTAACACAATAACAACATGTCAAATGAAAAAGAACACAACATCAATCACACATAACACAAGATATACGTGTTTCACCCTCTCTCTAGGGCTACGTCCACAGAACTGCACTTTATAATATATTAGATGAAAGCATACATTTATATCTATGCACTTAGCTTGCAGATCTTCTCTTTTTCTCTCTTCTCTATCTTCCCCTCCCTATGCACCCAGCTGAATATCATGCAATAAAGAATGCTCTCTCACACAACACTTCTCTCTCTCTCCATACAATAGTAGCAATAGTCGTTCTCAACAACATAAGAAAAAAACCATATCAACCAACGACGAACCCCACCCGGCTCTCTTAGACCTTTATTTATACATTACAATGAATTTTAGACAACCTTAGGCTGAAACCTAGGTGTCAAAACCCTAACTGCCAAAACCCTAGGCGACTAAAACCCTAGGTCTACTTGACCCGTATTTTTAGGGCTTTGCCAGCATGTATTTCCTTCTTTCCCACGAGGTGCTCCAAAGCACTCATTGATGGATTTTTCCTCTTGCTAAGTTGTCCATGCTCCATATCCTTTGTTGATCTATTTTCCTTGATCTTCTCATCCAACGACTCGCTTTCTGATGTAGGATCATCTCTCCATGTCAGCCAGCCAGCCATGTCAAGCGCACGCATTCAAAGCTGAAGAGAGGCGCAGTCCTCATTTTGATTTTAGAATTGAATGTAATTAAATGTTTAAGATGGTGAGATGTGAAACCGTGCCTTTGCACAAGCTGTAGATAAGAAGTCCTTTAATTTTTGTAAGGATGAGATCTAGATCCAGATGCTGGACTAGACAGCCCATTCAATGTAATTGAATAGGGTAGGTAGATTGGAGAGAAGAGCTCGAAGAGCCCCCTCATGTAAAAGGATGATTGTATCTCTTTCATAAAAAGTTGAGGGAGAGTTGAGATAGGGGTCTGTGAGTAGAGAGAAGAAGAGAAGGAGCTGAGACCTTGTTACAGGCCATGCTCAAGAACACCTTTGTAAAGAGGCATTTTTGTAACAGGACATGCTCAATATATTTTTGTATTATCCGGATGCCTTGGTGTGTTCTATTTTATGATATGAATGTATGTTGTAGATGTATGATGTAGGTTTGCATTTGTAGGAGTGTGTCTGATTTCAGGTGAAGGTCTTTGAGGTTTCATGCCAGGAGGGCATGACAAAGTACTGTGGTCTCGGAATACCAGTGCGCTGAAGCACTTCTGAACTCTGCGGGTTCAGACAAAGATGTGTTGCGGAACAATAACTGGAATCAACAACTCGATGAAGACCTGTGAGGTTGTTGAACACCTCAAGAGGTAAGGTTGTGTATGAGAGACACAGTTGCAGATAGAATCACTGGGGATTCTGTGGAGCTCTGCCAAGTGGGCGTTGAGCATATGCGTAGTGGTGTATTTGAAGGAACTCTGCTATGAGTTCTTAAGGACGGACCAGAATCACTGAGGATTCTGAGAGCTCTGCCAAGTGGGAATTGAGCAGGTGCATAGGTGCATAGAAGCGTACAGAACTGTTGGACGTTCTAGGAAAAGACACTCTGCCAGGTGGGCATTGAGCCATTGTGCAGACAGGCACAGGGAGAAGGGAACTCTTTGAGTTCTGTAATTGAAGGAAGAATCCACCGAAGGATCTTCACAGGGTTGTTGAACACCCTATTAGGCTCAGCAAGAGGTTTCTTGAGGGAAGGAGTGCCAGGAGGGCATCTGAATTCTCCATCTGAGGGAGAAAGGGAGAAGAACTGAATTTCCTTGGAGGTCGAAGCTACAAGAAAGCTCAGGACGGGTAGCACCCTTGAGTGCATGTAAATACTCTGCAGAGGCACAAGAGTTGAAGAATCCTTTAAGGGTTCGGAAGAAGGATAAGCTTAGGAGGGTCAGCGTTTTCATACGCACAGCGAAGCTCCGAGTCGAGAGTTCATGGGGAAGAAATAAGACAAAGGGTTGAGGCCTTTTGGATCTTTTGAAATTCTTCCAAGTGCAGGAAGAAAGTGTGCAAGTCAGGGGGAAGCACAACAGTTGTCATATCAGCTGGAGAAAAGAGATCTAGACCGTTGGTTTCTGCGTCCAAGAAGGAGCAAGAGGAGTGCACAGAAGAGGAGATGGTGAGCCGTCAGATCTCACTTAGATACCCATCAGTCGTTGGATCAGCCTGAAGTTGCATGAGGTTTAAGCTTCGTGAGCGGGAGGAGGAAAATCCCGACGATTGGCGTGGTCATCGGCATATCGGGAGTCTCGAAGACAAGAGATTGGGAATTTATATGGGAAAAGTCTCGGGAACGATCTTGACCGTCCATTTGTGGAGACACGTGGCGGAGATCGAGCGACCCATCGGTATTTCGACTACCGGGGTTTTGAGTTGACAGAGAATTTATGTCATCGAGGTATTGAAAACTACGAAAACGCAAGATTGGATCAGGGTCATCCATCTGTTAGGGACACATGGCAGAGATCTAGATTATCGAGGAAAGTTCCGATAGAAAGTCAAGTCAGCGCATCGGGGTTCGGCGTTTCGTGAATCCTGAGGATAAGACTTCTAGAACATCAGAAGTCGTGAAATCGTGAGAGGCAATCAAGACCATCCATCTTGAGGGGACGCATGGAATCGATCGAAGCCTTCGGGAAAGGTCTCGATAGGAGAGTCACGTTGGGAAATCGAAATTCGGAGAATCGGGAATCCTGATGACAAAAGGTTTATGCATTTCGGCATTGGAAAGTTCGAAACCCCGATAAGATATAAGGTTGCGGTCTTATGAGAGTGGTCATGTGGGTCAGGAGTTTAGCCAGGAGGAATAACACGTAAAGGTGCGTATCGGTGAATTGACTCATCAGAGATTGGAGATTCAAGAGGACAAGGGACTCTTGATATCGGGGATTATGAAACCCCGAAACCCAAAATTATCATCAGGGAAAAGTCATAGGCATGTAAAGAGGCCATGATAGGGCAATAAGGACCTGTGGATCAGGATTTAAATAGTGATTCCACTGGGGAATCAAAAGAGCCGCTTCAGCTCAAAGGGGAATTTGAATGATCCTTTTGACTGGGAGGTCGGGCATAGAGACCCTGCGGGGGAAATGCTTAGTCATCAAGTGGTATCAGAGCGGAATTTCATCTGAATATTTCAGGTGAAGCGAGAAGGAAAAAGAAGACAGAGCACTGGAGACTCTGTAATGGTTGTTTGCAAGTAGGAAACAATCAAGAAGATAGTCAGCAGGACTGTAGAAGAAGATGAAACACTCGGGTTGCTGAGTGACAGTAGTAGATTTTCCAGGAAGGCAGACAGAGACAACAACATGGGTACTGAAGGCCATAGGTATGCTAGAAGGAAAAACTCAGAGTTATGGAGCCAAGAAGATATGGATGAAGAGCTCGTTGATATAAAGGGAGAGATAGAAAAGATTTCATTGTGGATGTAGCAGAAAGCCAAGCCGAGATGGGTGTATGAATGGCCCATGAGGAAGGCAAAAGCAAAATGGCTAGTCAAGGAATTGATGGCTAGAAGACAGCGTAAGCTATTAAAAGGATGGTTGAGGCATATTGAAAACCTTGATGGACCTGAGGAGATGGTTCAAATATGTGAACCGGAGACTGGGAGAGGTCTCAGTGAAATGGGATTAGTTGAAGATCTCAAGAACTCCCAGGAGGGCAGAGAGGAAATCCCAGATTGCCAGGTGGGCAACAAGTTGCGATCACTACGGGATCTTAGAGACTATCAGGAGGACAGCTAGGGAATTTCACATTTCCAGTTGGGCAATGATATGAAGTCGCAGCAGGATCTCAAAGACTGCCAGGAGGGCTTTGGAAGCATCTCAGATTGCCAGGTGGGCAGAGATGAGCATGCGAGACTATCTGAAAGTTTCATGGACTCAGATGTGAGTTCAATTCAGTAAGGAGTGCAGATGAAGATGGGATCAGTTAATCTCATAATCTGCTAGGAGAGCAGTGAACAGATCCCATATTGCCATGTGGGCAGGGATGAGCAGGTGAGTAGGAATCAGCCAGAGGAGGTGACAGAGCAAGTGAGCTCAGAAATGGATTTAGATCAGCATGTGCAGTTGATAGAGGAAGAAGATTGGATAAATCTTCTAATGATTGGAGGGATCGAAGTATTCCTGCCACTTACCCAAGAGGAGGCAAAAACCTGTATTGTAGATGTAGCAACAACAGAAGGACAGCTAGCTAAGACTATCACCGAAGGATTGGAGCAGATGTCTGAAGCTACCCAAGAAGGAGAAGAAAATGAGCATTCTAAGGAATGGCTCAACATATTCATCCAGGAAGCTAGGGAAGCTGTAGCACTAAAGCTGACAGCAAAGAAAGCAGAAGACAATGATGAGCATTCTGAGGAATATCTTAGCATTTTCAGCGAGGGGACTGAAAGGACTACAACATGGGAGTTTGTAGGAGAAGAAGAAGTAGAAAACATTAGTTTGGCTGATCTGTATGAGCAGATTGAGTCTCTAGAGAGAAGGATGAGAGTGCAGGGCATGCACATCCAACAAGTGAAGTTGGAAGCTGATGAAGAAGGCATGGGAGATCACAATGATATGCTCATGTGCCGAAAGTTTTTGCAGATGAGGAAACTGTATGAACAGAGCCATCCACTGGAGCAGCTGGATGAATTGATCGACATGATCAGAGAGCTAATGATCTAGTCAGCAAAAACTGTCAGCAAGGGGAGGCTGAATAGGAAGAAGGAGGTAGCAGCAACAGCGCAGCAGAAGCAGCAGCAGCAGGATGGAGCAGATGAACAACTCCAGAGGATGATTTGGGATCCAGGAGGATTTCAACATCAGAGATGGGAAGCTCATAAGTAGGAGCTCATGAATTTTTCAGCTGAGGAGTATGATGCAAGAGCATCTCTCCACGTCATCCAGCCAGCCAGCCAACCACGTCAAGCACATGCATTCAAAGTTGAAGAGAGGCGTAGTCCTCATTTTGATTTTAGAAATGAATGTAATTAAATGTTTAAGCTGGTGAGTTGTGAAACTGTGCCTTTGCGCAGGTTGTAGATAAGAAGGCCTTTAATGGTTATAAAGCTGAGATCTAGATCCAGATGCTAGACGAGACAACCCATTCAATGTAATTGAATAGAGTAGGTAGATTGGAGGGAAGAGATCGAAGAGCCCCCTCATGTAAAAGGATGATTGTATATCTTTCATAAAAAGTTGAGGGAGAGTTGAGATAGGGGTCTGCGAGTAGAGAGTAGAAGAGAAGGAGCCGAGACCTTGTTACAGGCCGTGCTCAGGAACACCTTTGTAAAGAGGCATTTTTATTAATATAAACAGAAGCAGTTTTTCCTGCATATATTTTTGTATTATGCGGATGCCTTGGTGTGTTCTATTTTATGATATGAATGTATGTTGTAGATGTATGCTGTAGGTTTTCATTTGCAGGAGTGTGTCTGATTTCAGATGAAGGTCTTTGAGGTTTCATGCCAGGAGGGCATGACAGAGTACTGCGGTCTCTGAATACCAGTGCGCTGAAGCACTTATGAACTTTGCGGGTTTAGACAAAGATGTGCTGCGGCACAATAACTGGAATCAACAACTCAACGAAGACCTGTGAGGTTGCTGAACACCTCAGAAGGTAAGGTTGTGTATGAGAGACATAGTTGCAGACAGAATCACTGAGGATTCTGTGGAGCTCTACCAAGTGGGCGTTGAGCATATGCACAGTGGTGCATTTGGAGGAACTCTATTGTGAGTTCTTAAGGAAGGACCAGAATCACTGAGGATTCTGAGAGCTCTGCCAAGTGGGCATTGAGAAGGTGCATAGGTGCATAGAATGGTACATAACTATTGGACGTTGTGGGAGAAGACTCTCTACTAGGTGGGCATTGAGCCATTGTGTAGATAGGCATAGGGAGAAGGGAACTCTTTGAGTTATGTAATTGAAGGAAGAATCCACTTAAGGATCTTCACAGGGTTGTTGAACACCCTGTTAGGCTCAGCAAGAGGTTGCTTGAGGGAAGGAGTGCCTGGAGGGCATCTGAATTCTCCATCTAAGGGAGAAAGGGAGAAGAACTGAGTTTCTTTGAAGGTCAAAGCTATAGGAAAGCTCAGGACGGGTAGCACCTTTGAGTGCATGTAAATACTCTGCGAAGGCGTAGGAGTTGAAGAATCCTTTAAGGGTTCGGAAGAAGGATAAGCTCAAGAGGGTCAGCGTTTTCATACGTGCAGTGAAGCTCCGAGTCGAGAGTTCGAGGGGAAGAAAGAAGACAAAGGGTCGAGGGATTTTAGATCTTTTGGAATTCTTCCAAGTGCAGAAAGAAAGTGCGCAAGTCAGGGGGAAGCACATCAGCCGTCAGATCGGCTGGAGAAAAGAGATCTGGACTGTTGGTTTCTACGTCTAGGAAGGAGCAAGAGGAGAACACAGAAGAGGAGATGGTGAGCCGTCGGATCTCACTTAGATACCCGTCAGTCGTTGGATCGGCCTGAAGTTGCACGAGGTTTAAGATTTGTCAGCGGGAGTAGGAAAATCCCAATGATAGGCGTGGTCATCAACATATCGGGAGTCTCGAAGACAAGAGATTTGGAATTACTATGGGAAAAGTCCCAGGAATGATCTTGACCGTCTGTTTGTGGAGACACGTGGCGGAGTTCGAGCGACCCATCGGTATTTCGGCTACCGGGGTTTTAAGTTGACAGAGAATTTATGTCATCAGGGTATCGAAAACTCCGAAACCGTGAGATTGGATCAGGGTCATCCATCTGTTGGGGACACATGGTAGAGATGTATATTATTGGGGAAAGTACCGATAGAAATTCAAGTCGACGCATCGGGGTTCGGCGTTTCACGAATCCTGAGGGTAAGACTTCAGGAACATCAGAAGTTGTGAAATCATGAGATGCGATCAGGACTGTCCATCTTGAGGGGACGCATGGCAACGATCAAAGCCTTCAGAAAAGGTCCCGATAGGAGAGTCACGTCGGGAAATTGGAATTTGGAGAATCGAGAATCCTGATGACAAAAGGTTTATGCATTTCGGCATTGGAAAGTCCAAAACCCCGATAGGATATAAGGCTGTAGTCTTATGAGAGTGGTCACATGGGTCAGGAGTTTAGCCAGGAGGGCTAACACGTAAAGGCACGTATCAGTGAATTGAATCATCATAGATCGGGGATTCATAAGGACAAGGGACTCTTGACATCGGGGATCACGAAACCCCAAAACCCAAAATTATCATTGGGGAAAAGTCATAGGCGCGTAAAGAGGCCATGATAGGGCAATAAGGACCTGTGGATCAGGATTTAAATAGTGATTCCACTGGGGAATCAAACGATCCGCTTCGGCTCAAAGGAGAATTTGAACGATCCTTTTGACTGGGAGGTCGGGTGCAGAGACCCTGTGGGGGAAACATTGTGTCATCACTTTCCCTTACTTATCTCCTTTTCTGCTTCTTTGACTCACTTCGACCCATTCTCAGTCATTGTGACTTCCATGTAGTTCATACTTCACCTTTCCTTTTCCTTATTCTTCGCTTTATTCCTTAATATATAACCAAGGGCCAACAGGCCCCCAACACTCACCTGTTACTCATCCCGATTCACTACAAGACTGAACTCTTTGTATCACTTCAACTTGCTTTCTGCTCTGTCCCTCCTTGTCATTTGCAGACAGTCTTTTCTGTGTCTGGTACCCAGTTTCAACTGCACTTAGTACCTAGACCCTTCTTTTTAGGCTTTTACTGAGAGTTGTGAGGTAGTTGGTTTTCATAATACAATTTCAACCGACTCCCATTCACCAAACCTTCCTTCCATTCTCCATTCAAAGTCTTCAATTGTATAGCTCCTCCTTTTGTGACATAGGCGACTCCAAATGGCCCAAGCCAATGTGTCCTAAACTTCCCTATATACTTTATGAACTTGTTGTCATATACCAATTCCAAGTCTCCTTTCTTGAATGCCTTCTTCTTGATATGTATTTCATGGTAGGCCTTCTCTCATTCCTTCTGTACTTGCTGATGAAATCCTGCAATAAATATTTCTTCTTCTAGTTCCACCAAGTGTGCAAGCCTCTCTTGAATAGTGCCAGTGTCATCCATAGATGTAAATGATGAAATCCTTAAGCTAGGAAATAAATATTCCATCAGTACAATTGATTCTAGGCCATACACTAACTTAAATGGAGTTTGCATGGTCAACTTCTTGCAATTAGTTCAATACGCCCATAATACTGTTGGCCCTCTCAAATCCCAATCATCTCTATTCACACTACAAATCTTCGTCAGTGTTGTCTCCAAGATCTTATTGAAATCTTCGACCATAACATTCGCCTGTGGGTGATAGGGTGTGCTCTTCTGATGGTGAACTTAAAATTCTTGAGTTAAAGCTTCAATAGTCTTATTAATAAAATGTGTACCTTGATCGCTCATAAGGATCTTTGGGCATCCAAACCTGGTTATGATATCGTCAAATGTAAATTACACAGCTGTAATTGCACTATAATCCTTAACTGCTCTTGCTTCTTCCCATCTAGTCAAATACTTTGTCACAATGATGATGTAGCAAGCTCCTGTGCGCTTCCCTGGTGGGTTGATAGGTCCCACAAATAAATGGCCCATTTCTCAAATGCCTGTAAGTTTAGATGAGGTTCTAAGGGCATATCATCTCTTTTGGAGGGCTTCCCTACCCTCTGGCATACATCACAAGATTTATAGTATTCCTTAGCATCCTTATGTAAAGTAGGCCACCAGAGACCAGCCCTAAGAATCGTTTGTGTTGTTTCTTTCCCTACGCAGTGTCCTCCTGCGATGCCTTCATGTGATTCTATGAGCATAAATGGTCTCTCTGCCTCCATAACACGTCTCCTCAAGATCTCATCATGCCTCATATTGTATAGATATCCAGCTATAAGTGAAAAGTTTGCAACACAAACTACCAATTGTTTCTTCTAGATAATTGTATATTCACTAGGTGCCATTCCTGTAGACAGGAACTGGACTATCTTTGCAAAGTGATCATCAAATATTATGATGGCTAGAAACTATGCATCTGGTAGTGTATCCTCCAAGATGGTCGGTTCCTCTCCATGCTCTAACCTAGACAAGTTGCCAAGTCCCTTATTCATTATCCCTGGCTTGACCACAATTTTAAAATCATATTCCTGGAATAGAAACAACCATCTGCATATTCTCCCCCCAAACATTGGATTTTTGAGTAAGTATTTCAATGTAGAGTGATCGGTGAACATATTGAAATGTCCTCCCAATAAGTAGTGTCAGAATTTATGTAGCATGTACACCATAGCTAGTCCTTCTCTTTCAGTGGTGGTTTAATTTATCTCAATTGTATAAAGCTTCCTACTAGCAAAAGCTAGCGGGTGGTCTATATCTCCTGCTCCTGGTTGTGCTAACACTGATCCTAATGCAATGGACAAGGCATCACCATGCACATGGAATTACTTATTCCATTCTGGGAAAACCAAGATAGGCACAGTAACCATTTTTTGTTTTAGTGTGTCGAAGCTCTATTGAGATTCTTCTGTCCATTGAAATTGACAATCTTTATTTAACAACTTTTCCATTGGTGTTGTTATTTGTGCATAGCCTTTGATGAACTTCCTGTAGTATCCAGTATGTCCCAGCGTAGTGCGTAGCTGTCTCACTAAAGTAGGGGGAGGTAGATCAACAATAATGGCGATCTTGGAATGATCTGCCAGAAGACCCTACTTGCATATAATATGTCCTAGCAATACTCCAAAAGGTGACAAGAAAATGCACTTTTTCAGGTTCAGGGCAATCTGGCATTGCCTGCACTTATCCAACATTAGTCTTAAACAATGAATATGATTTTTCAATAAGCTAAAAACAATCCAATCATCAAAATATGCTTCTAACAATTATGTAAAAGCTCCTTGAATGCTTCGACCACCACCCTGGAAAAGATGGATGGTGCATTATTCGATCTGAAGGGCATCACTGTGTATTGGAAAGATCCCCATTCTATTGCAAATGTGGTATTATGTCGATCTTCCTTGGCAATCCTAATCTGGTGATACCCTGAAAATCCATCTGTGAAGGAGTAGACTTCTTGTCCTCCAACATTATCTAACACTTCATCAATGAACGATGTAGGAAAGGGATCATGTAAACATGCATTGTTCAATTTCCTCAAGTATACATAGATTCTGATCTCTCCTAACTTCTTGTCTTGGACCACCATAGGGTTGATCCATTCTGATTCTTCAACAAGTTCTATGATTCTTGCTTCCAACATTCTGTCCAGTTCAATCCTAACTTTCTTCTTGTATTTAGGATTCAGTCTATAGGGTCTCTTGTTGACTGGTCTTGCATCTGGTTTCAAGGGAATCTTCATATCTCCCATAGGCCCTTTACTACCCTTCATATTTGTGAACTTGATTGGAAACAAGTCATGGTATTCATGTAGTAGTTTTGTAATTTTATCAATAGTGGCCTCATCACAGTAATGTCCAACGTTTTCTAGTTTCGGTGCTTTCTCCGTTCTAATGTTAACTTTCTTGATTTTGATGGGCTACCCAATAAAAGGTAGTTCAACCCCAGGCCCTTCTATGTCTCGCTATCCTTCAGATTCTATGATGTTCACGTTCCTAGGATCATCATCTTCATCAACATTTATATAACAACCCTGTAATTTCTGAAGAGGTGCAGTCCATTCATCCTCTTCTTGATCCAAGGGGAGGTTAGGTACATCCTCAAAAAATTTATGCATTATAACTTGTAAAGCCTGATCTATTGTAGGGTACTGACTTTCAAACAAAAATGTAGTGATAAAGTTCTGATTCATACCGTGCCAATCTGAAGTGGTGAGGCGTAGTTCAACTTGAAAATACCAATTGATAGGTGTTGTAGCCAAAGTATTAATGAAATTCTGCACCCATTGTTCCTGAGGAATGATTCTCCAGGCCTCCTCACAACTTTGCACATGGTCGTTCGGGCAGCTCTGACCTATATA
Organism: Picea engelmannii; assembly: GCA_009831015.1. Taxonomy (NCBI): domain Eukaryota; kingdom Viridiplantae; phylum Streptophyta; class Pinopsida; order Pinales; family Pinaceae; genus Picea; species Picea engelmannii. The sequence goes on from ML795905.1 coordinate 458,062, forward strand.
CCGACCTTCGTACCCTTCGATGTTGTCTGCAAATTGTGTTATCATCAAAGTGCTACATTGCACCCACTCCGTGATGTTCTTCTTATGCATTCCTCACCATCTCACTGGAGTTTCTTTCAAGGCTTCATCCAGTGCCAACAACCTTTGTTGTGCTGGTACAATTTCTTCAAATTCCAGCAAAAATGTTTCTAAATGATTCAAACCATCAAATGTGGGCAGGTTACTTACTTTTGTTCCAATCCAATGGACTTCCCTAGTCAATTTGGCACATATCTGTGCATAAGCTTCATACATCTTGTTCTGCCAATTCTCCAGTGCTTCTTCTGAATCTGATGAGCATGCGCTTTCACTTTGCCAGCTCAAATTTCGGTCTGTTGTAGGATTAATGTAATCTTATTATTTTTCTATCAATTTATATATTCTCTAGCTCATATCCGTGGTCTTCTTCTCTTATGGGCTCTGTGTATATGCGACCTTCGTCAGGGTCCAGAGGTGAAATGACCCTAAGGCCATTACCCTTGAATTTCATTTTCCTCTTCTTTAGATAAACAGCAGTCGAATTGTTGAAGGCCCAATCAACACCCAACAACATAGGATAAGGACAACTCTCATCCACAATCTCAATGACTTCAAATTCTACAAACGTCCTTACCCCGTCGATGTCCACAGGGACATGCGCTAGTCTTCCAAAAGGGCTTACTGCATGCTGATTAGCCATCCTGAGCCTGATAGGGGAGTAAATCAACTTCGATTTCCCCATCAGTTCCCATGTCTGCTTTGTCATCACATTGACCTATGATCCCAAGTTGAGGACCACATAATCTATATCATAGTATCCAATATGAACATTGAGGTGTAGCTCCTTATTGGTCCTTCTCTTTCTTGATACTTGGTTCATAGTCCTACTCAACATAGGGTCCACTCTTCCTATCTCATACTGTCTGACCATGTGTTGTAGTTCTTGTATGGCTCTTTCATCTTTAATTAAGTCAATAAATGTATACAATAAACCTACAATATTGCTTACCTATTGTCCTTCTCCAGATGATGCAGACTGATCAAATGCCAGAGGCATCCCACATTCTCTCACTTTAGTTTGTGCCTTCGATGAGGAAGCCCATTCTCCTCCAAATTCTCTTCTAGCCTCCTCAAATGTTTGCTTCTCCTTCCTTGGATCGAACAATTGTGTCTTCCCTGCAGCTCTTCTGACCCTTGATGCCTCTGTATTCTTCTTTGGAGTCATCCTGTCGTCTCCTGTAGCAGTGCCTCCTCTCATGATAACAATGACTTTGGGATCCTCTCTGTGAGTTTCAACTGATATTAGTTGTACTTACGGGTTCCCATCCGGTATTTCCTGAAGCTTAGCCAACAATGTTGGACATTCCTTAATAACATGTTCGAATGAGTTGCAGTAGTTGCAAGTGGTACAAGGGTTCTGACATTCCCTTGCCAAATGACCCAGGTGGGTGCAGTTATAACAATTGATCTTTCCTTGACCTCAACCCATACCTCCTCCTCATCCTCTTCCTCTAAATCCACCGTGAGGGTTGAAGTTTCCTCTTCCTAGGGAATTAAACTGTGCAGTGTTTCCTTCTTGTTGTACTTCTCCTCGAATTTTGTATGTATCCCTTGACCTTTCATGCAAGAGGTCATAAGCTCTACAATCCTTTTCATCATGCCCCACAGACTTACAGAATGTGCAATACAGATTTGTGGGGGTCTAGACATATTTTTGCATGTTGTAGCATTCACTAGGGCGATGTCGATTTCTACATACCTCACACTAGGGTAAAGTGACCTGCTTCAATGGGTTTGGATCTCTAGAGGTAAAGTACTCATTAAATAGGGGACAATGATCCTTATCATTTCCCTGTGATTTTCATCTGATACACCAAATGTCTTCTATTTTATCTTTTCCCTTTTCTTTCTTGATATCTTTGACCTGCAATGATAAGCTAATTAGCTGACTCAAAATTTGATTCATACCTGAGATGGATTCTCCCATAGGGGCTGACTCTAATTTCATGGCAATCTCTAATGCCTCAGCCTGCGAAGAAATATTTTGTTGCATAAGAGGAACTCTGATGTGTGGCAAGAGGGCAACAATGAACCATTCTTTATTATGTTCGTCTGGGATCCAAAAAATCAAATGGCCTGTCAAGGTCTTAAACCTCTAATCAAACTCCCAAACAAGTTCAGCTACTCTTTGCTTGATTTCTTTTAGCTCTGTAATGCACTATGACTCCGACTTAGGTTTATTGAATTTGGAAATCAAGGAATTCTTAATGTCATTCAGTGGTTTAGGCTATGCAATTCCTTGGACAAATTTCATGTACCAACTCAGTGCGCGGTCTCTTAGGGTAGTACTAAACTGAGCTCTCTTAACAGCTTCATCATTGACATTCTTAGTGCTCCATACAACTTCACATAAGAACCAATGTTGATCATGATCTTCAGATCCATCTCCCCTAAAGGTGGGTAACCTCATCTCATTTTCCATAGATCTTCCTAGATTTCTTGACTGAGTATGCACTTAACCGCTTGTACAAGTGCTCTAAGTGATCTGATAACTTAGGTTACTTTGGTTACTTAATGTTGCTAAAACAACAGGGGGACTGATAGTACTTACTTATACCGTAGGCACAGTCCCTGAAGCCACTGATTCTTCTCAGAGAGGTTCTTCAGTATTTCCTTCCCCTACCCTAGCAGACTCTGAATACTCCTCATTCAACAACTCTTATTCTTATCCACTATAGAATCCTTCATCCTATGCCAGTGGCTCATGATTCTCCTCAAATAGGTTCACCAAAATAACTTCTCTAAATGATCTCCCATTGCGTGTATGTCCAACCTCTGTGTCGCTATCACTGTCTAAATTCTTGAACATTAGCTTTCTAATCTGACCGACTACTATATCTTCAATATGTTCTTCTCATGCAATAGCATCTTGATCTTCAACTTCAAAAAGTGTAAAAATTTTCCTCTATTTCCTTTAAAGAAATATCTATCTGCTTGGCTATATGATTCCACTATGTCGATGGCAAACTTAGTGATGTACCCTCTAATAGTTCTTTCAAACCAGTGATCTACTGCTCTTGACACAACATTATCAACTCTCTTGACCTTCTTGATTAATATAGTTGTCCAAACCATAGGTGGTCTGAGTCTGATCTGAAACTGGGTATATGATAATCTATCTAACCACTCATATAGCTCCTAATGAATTCCTCCAAAAAAAATCTCATGTATATCAGTAAAGATATATCTTCCCAACCAATCCTCTGTACTAATATTATGGTTCTTATTCTGTGCTTCGACGAAGTCTCTCTCTTGTTCTTCTATCCACTTATGAATCTCTGTCTTCGATGGAAACCACCTTTACATTCCCTCAAGAATATCTCGGTCCTAGCAACGGAACCATTTGTTGGCACAGGGGAAGACCCAGGGTTTATCTCTAACAGTGCACCAACAAGCCCTAAATACTGGCCCTTTCGGCAACACCTGCGAGGCAGATGCAGTCTCACCCGAAGTAGCAATAGGGGGATGCAGGACACAGGTCATGTCTACAACCAGAAGGAATGCAAAGTGGATCCAGAACAATAAAACAAAAAAATCTAGTTATTCTTTATCACTCTCAAACTCATCTCGCAAGTTATATCTCAGATCTAACATGCTAGTACATATGACCAAATTTGCGACGGTTTTTCATTGCTATTGCCACACTTATCCGTCGCAATTTCCACGAAAGCCAATATTTTTTTTCGTCGCTATATCCACAAACCAGGTGTTCGTGGAAACAGTGATGAAATTATCTCTCCACATGTCATCACCATCAAGATGGGTTAATCCTATGCATCGTCAAAATTACGATGAAACTTCGTCGCAATTACGACGAAAAACCATAACAATGTAAAATAAATTGTGGAAAGTTGTGACGCAAAAGCGTGGCAATAGCGACGAAAATTTATGCCAAGACAAAAACTTACGACACAGATGTTGTATGTGCAATGCAAAACCATGAAAATTGTGACAAAAAAGCATGGAAATAGCAACGAACTTTCATCTCTATTGCCATGGTTGTTCAAAATAAAAATTGGCTTCCGATGAACTATCGTCGATATTGTGACGCATCCTTTAATTTAAAAAAAAAAAATACACGAGATATGGTATTACCATATTACATTGTAATATGGTAATGCCATATTACAATGTCTTTACTTTCTTAACAAGATGCAAGAAGTTCTTTTTAAAAACAACTTAGGATAGAGATTTGTCCTGAGTGGGATGGTGACCTTGGCATTCAACAAGATAGGAAGTAATTCATTGATGACAAGTGTAGCAGGTGTGCAGGTCCACAGGTGTAGCCTGCATTTCTATTGAAAGATGGATGTTAGAAAAAATGTGTAGATCTTTTAGATTGAAAAA
>ML795905.1:514084-533252 GCA_009831015.1 Picea engelmannii
GACGATGGCTCTACAAATCCCCCTTGGTGGCTAACCAAAACCCATGAATATCAGCTTGCTAAGTCACCCAATCAATCACCCCAACAATGGTCAAGTGGATTAGTGTAAGATCCAAGCAGTCATCAGAAATGAAAGGAACCTAAAGCATATACAAGAAGGTTATAACGATCAAATATGACACATACCATGATACCTCGAACCAATTACCTCATGAAGCAAGAGTCCTCTCCGATGCAAGCCCAGGCCGGTGGTGATGGAAGTTGCTACTGTTGATAGGACAAGTCTGGCTGAGAAAAGGAAAGATGGGCCCTCCAGGGCCATGCTCAAGTCACTCCTGCTCTCGGTACTCCATGTCTAGGACCATGTGGGCCTCGAGACATGATCTCCTATTTATCCCTAGATATCAGAGATAACATGTCCCACTTGTCACCGGGACAAGGTTGAGAGGCTAGGATTTCCTTTAAGTTTTTAAGCATTTCTTTTCATCTACCCACTTGTGCACAAAACCGGAAGGCTTTGTCCTCCATCTTGTGCACTTGTTGTGGGTTGTTTAGAGTAGTTTTCCTTTCAAGTATTTTTCCTTCTTTTGTTTTCCTACACCTTGGAGTGATCTTGACTAAGCCAACCCCCAAAATCGTAAGGCTAGGCTAGTACATGGTTATTGCTTCTTTCATGTGTTTAATGGTTTAAAATTATCTAGATCTAGAAATAATCGCCTTATGTTAGCTTAAGCCCATGGAGGCATAACAAACTTACATTTGCTTATATTGCTCTTTCATTTCATTGCAAGTTATTTCCATTCAAGTACTTTGCTTTCAAGTTAATAATCTTTCAAGTAGTTCTTTAATGTCTTGCAATTTACTTTTCTAAGCATTGTAATATCTTGTTATCTACTTTCTTGCAATTTCCATTCAAGTACTTTACTTTTCAAGTCTTTATCTTTCAAGTACTTTTTCATTGCAAGCACACTTTCTTTTCAAGCACTACATTGCAATCACTTCTCCAACTAACTTAACTTAACCAACTTAAACTCAATTTATCTTTAGCTCTTAGGGCCTAAAATTAATCTAGTTTAACAGGTCACCACTTACTGTCTCAACTTTGCCAACAAAAAGGAACCTAAGGAAGAAGCAAGGGGTGCTAGATCGGGGACGGTCTCATGGAACTAGGTGTCCCCCTTGTGGAGTAATTTTGTTCCCGGATTGACCTGTGGAGCTAGGGTGTGGCCTTGTTTGCCTCACTTATTCATCACCCAACAATTCTTTTGTTACAAGCGAAGAGATTTCTTGGGTTGTCACTTAGTTTAGGATTTCACAGTTCACATTAATAACTTAACTAATCCTAATTAATCCACAACAACCTTGGGCAATCTACATTGGGATATCTTTATGGTTTATGTTTAAGTCACTTTGCAAGCACTTTCATTTTACATCTACTTCACATGCAAATTTTAATTTAAGCATTTTGTGGGTTTGACTAAGTGAACTAAAGTTGTGCATTAGCCCTTGGAGGCCTCATTCCAGCATTTTATTTTGAGTTTAAGTTGTGTTTTGGTGTATTTGGTTCACCCCTTTGAAGTTGCACATCCTTTGGAGGTAGCTTCATTGTTTGAGGTTGGTTGGTGTGTATGCCAGTAAAACCTCCCCTTAGATTTGCACATCTTGTGGAAGCACTCTATGTTTGGGATAGTTGGCTTGATGTGTTGTGTTGTACTTTCCCTTTGAGCATCTTTCTTTACTTGCACATTCAAGTTTATTTCAAGTTAGTTGCTTTGTTATCTTGCTTTGTATAATTTGTATCTATTGTATCATTGGTGTGTCTCTTAGTTAGTCTTTCACATTAACTTTGTAGATAGTTGTTTAATTCATTCTTTTGTATCTAGTCTTAATTGCTAAATCTTGTATCTAGTATTCTTTTGTAATATTTGTAGATTCTAAACTCCCTTAAACTTAGTTGACCCCTTGTCCAATCTTAGGCACTAGTCTTAGTGGACTAAGGGAAAGGACTTCTTTTGCATTTGAAATATTTCACTTTGCATTGTTGCTTTTGCATATAGGCTAGATCCCCAAACCTTTAATCAACTAAAATCAACTCCTAGAATTAACTTTTAATTTCACATAGTAACTAGGGTTTACCCCCCCTTGCCTTCCCTAGGAGTAAGCCTAGACGAAAGAGGTTCAAGTCAAGGTGGCAGTGAGCTTTAACCTAGGCATTATGCCTCCAAGGACACACTAAGTGGATTGGACTTAGTCCACGCTAGCAAGTGTGTATAAGGACAGAAATAGGGTCTTTTTCCATGGATCTAACTGCTTGGTCCCAGACCAAGAACCCTCAGAGTGTACTGGGGCCCTAGATCTCAGCTAGGGTCTTTTCCATCCTCCCATAGAATGGCTCTTGCAGTTGCTTAATTTTAACACTCCCTCTCAGCAATAGAGGCATTCTCAACAACACCAAGATTGTCTCGAAAGTATACAAACTTACTCAACGACAGAGGCTTGGTCAAAATATCTGCAGTTTGTTCTGTCGTCGAGAGATACTGAATACTGAGAATGTTCTTCTGCACTATGTCCCAAACATAGTGATATCTCATCTCAAGTGTTTCGCTATGTCATGAAAACACAAGAATCTTGAAGAGATTTACACAACTCTGGTTATCACAATGAATTACTGTGGGTTCTAGCTCAACACTGAATGAGTAGCTTTCTGAGCTACATTGCTTCTCTACTAGCAATACTTGTAGCAATGTATTATGCCCTTGCAGTGCTTTGGGCTAAGGAGTCTTGCTTCCTGCTGAACCAGGAGATCATAGTTGAACCCAAACTGAAACAATATTCGAAAATACTCTTCCGATCCACTGTACTGCGACTGCCCATCCAAACTAAATTTGTATAGCCATGAAACATTACACCTCCACTGGAAGTGTACCTAATCCCATAGGCTATAGTCCCTCAGACATATCTAAGAATATGCTTAGCTGCAACCATATGAATGAGTTTCGGTTCACACATGAATTGGCTAAGGACATTCACTGTGTAACAAATGTCCAGTCCGGTATGTAATAGATACATCAAGGACCCAATAATCTAACAATATACGGTAGGGTCTTCTAGATCTTAACCTGTAGCTTGATCATGTAACTTCTTCAAGTTATAAATCATAGGTGTGGTCATTGACTTACATTCCATCATCCCAAATCTGCGAAGCACATCAACTGCATACCTTCTTTGTGAGAGAAAGATCTCACCGGGTTTCTGCCACACCTCTAAGCCAAATGCATAAGACCCAAGTCCTTCATTTCAAATTCTGTTGATAACTCCCTCTTAGTCTGAGCCATTAGATGTTACTCTCCAGTAAAGAACAAATCATCCACATATAAAACAAAGATAACAGGATGATTCTTCACAATATTTATATAAATATTAGGATCTGTTATACTCTTGGAGAAACCAACACTCTGAAGAAAAAATGTCAATTCTTCCATACCAAGCTCTCATAGCTTGTTTCAAACCATACAATGTTTTCTTGAGTTTGCAGACATGAGATTCTTTCTCATGGATCATGAAACCCTAAGGTTGCTCAATATAAACCTCTTTCTCAACTTCACCATTAAGAAAGGCAGTCTTAACATCCAATTGGTAAAGTTTCCAATCAAAAACTGAAGCAAGAGAGATGATGATTCTGATAGAGGTATACCTGGCAACAGGAGAAAAAATCTCGTCATAATCAATTCCCTCTTTCTGAGAGAAGCCTCGAACCATAAATCTAGCTTTGAAATTTTCAACACTGTCATCTGCTGCATGCTCTATTTTGTAAATCCATTTAGAGGTTACTACCGATTTGCCTTGATGTCTTGGGACCACTTTCCATACATCATTCTTCAATATTGAATCGTACTCTTCTACCATGGCATTCTTCCACACTTTATGTTTGCAGCCACATCAAAAGTGGAAGGTTCTGAGTCAATCAGGATATTCAACTGAGCTATCAAACTGGAGTAATCATTTGGCTTCTTGCTTTCTATTAAAGTACCTATGGGTGTTGCATTCTTTTCTGCTTCCTTTAAAAAAATTTATGCAACCATGATGGATTCCTTTCTAATGGAAACTCAACAGAATCGTCTATGGGATCCACTAAAGGCTCTCTGGCCTTATCCCTCTGTTCATCTTAAAGTTGTGAACCTAAAAGTTCTGACGTTGGAGCTTCCTGCTCCTTCACATCACAGGGAAGCTATCTGGAATGATGAAAGGCAACTTCCTCATGGAAAGTAACATCTCTACTGACCTCTACATAGATTCGATAAGCTTTTGAGGTCTCACTATATCCCACAAAAGTGTCTTTCTTTCCTGGGGTCTCTAATTTACTCCTCTTTTCTAGGACTACCAAAGATTCTCAAGTGATCAACTTAAGGCTTCTTACCGGTGAAGACTTCTTCTGGAGTTATCTCTTCTAAGGCTTTATGAAGACACGTGTTATGAATATAGATAGCAGTGCTTGCATCTTTGGCCCAAAAGGACAATGAAGGAGCATGATCATAGTTTTGGCTGCCTCACAAATTGTCTTGTTCTTTCTTTCTGCAAACCCATTCAGCTGGGAATTGTAAGGTACTGTCAACTCCCTCTTAATCCCAAAAGCTCGGCAGAGATCATCATACTTGTGGGAGTCAACCTCTTTTCCATTACCGGATATGTCTAATTGTCTGATTTAAATTACTCAAAGACTAATTCTCATCTCAATGGTAAATCTTTGTGTTACATCATGCATATTAAAATCAGAACTAGAAATCCTATTGAAGTTATAGGAAACAAGTTACTGTTCAAGAACATAATCTAAATAAAACTCCAAAAAGGGAAATTCTAGACATGAACACAGTTATGTTAACAGTTTCCAAAAGTTGTGTGGAGTCACCATGTTACCATTCAAATTACTTTATTGAAGTCAGACGAAAAAGTTAAAATGTTGTCATATGACCATATTTCAAGAGATAGCAAGTGGAAGCTTGTCAGACTTAGATTAAGCTTGAAAACGAAGTTCATCATTGAGTGTGGATATGTTCATTATCCATGCCATATGGACAAATTCAATATCTAATATCTACCAAGCCATTGATGCTTAGAAGATACATATCAATGTTTTGACACCAAATACCATGGAAGTAGATCAAGGAGCACTTCTTAACAGTGTTAGTGAATATAAACCCAAAATTTGTTACCCATAGATTTAAGCCAAACCTTAAGACTAAAATCAAACCTGTTGTAATCCAAAGCTTAAAGTTAATTGGATTTAGATTTCTTTCTAATGTTGGTTTGAAGAAGAAATCTTAAGCACAAGTTACTCGAAACATTTTACATCCATAAATGTAGTATCTACAGAAGCATCATAATCTCATTTGCCCATGCAACTATTTCTCAATGTTTGGTAAGATAAGATTCCATCAGAGATAATCCATTGTTCTTACCCAGAAGTTCCATTTACCAACAAGTTATTGTGAAATTCCAACAATCTTGAGTGGAGCAGATCATTTGACCTCTAAATGCATCGAATTGATACCTTAAAGAGTTTATGATGTTTTAGTGACAGGACGATATGAGATATGTGAACTTCAATCAAGTTACTTGTGATTTTTAAAGAAGTCCAGAAGATTCAAAACACTAATCTCAAGTTAAGTTTCCATCTTTCATTATTTGGTGAATTAGCTCAAAAAAAATTGAAAAAAATATATCATACTATTCACCATGTAAATCTCAGATCTATGAAAAAGGATTAAAACATTTTGTGATAAAACAAACTTACTGTTGATCTGAATAAACAAACCCTTAGCAGAGGATCTATGCAAGCTCAAAGGATTGTCACAATTGAGCTCTTTTCACTCCCTATGCTCTGATACCATGTTAGAAATGTTGTTTTTCTTCATATGAGATATGATTGATATATTATTACAATAATGAGTGTTCCATATACAGGGAACATAAGGTGACCATCCATGAAAGGATGCGTCCCTTGAATAATAATAACTATTTATTATTATCATTTACTTATTATATAATATATTTAATAATCAATAATAATTATATTATTAATTATTATCTTTAGAGAATGTCTTCCCGATGTTGTCCAAACATCAACACTCCCTCTCAACGAGGGAGACATTCTGCAACATGCCACTCTTGTCTTTGAATTATACAAACTTCACCCTAGACTCACGAAACTTGTCTATCAGTCTTGGGAGACATCTCTCTCCCATCTGAACCGAGGAGAAACTCCTTCTGCGATTCTCCCTTTTAGCCAATTAACTCTCTCTAAGATTAGGCTCACTTTGGGTCCGCATATAATAGCATATAGCATCTTCAATCTTTATCATTCCTTGTCAAATCACCATGACTAGGACAAAGACCACACCAGGATCTTTCACCACAGGCACACACCTATCAGTGAATCTCGGCTTGATGTTAACTGACACGTGGATAGCACTTCAACCACCTCGAGTCCATATTATTCCTTGTCATGATCAAGGAAGGACTACGTCTAGGCCCATTTATCACAAGTGCACCTTTGTGATAAATGTATCCTATATCCTTTTTGATCCCTACCTTAAACATCTCTAGGACACATCGAGGTTCCCTCATGGAGCCAATGTCCCCGAAGACATATCGAGGTATCTTCGTGAAACCAATGTCTTGGTTCCTTCATCTAGTAATCCATTGATCATTTTGCAATCAAATAGTAGCATATTGTTACTACCATGCCATCGATAGCTCAAATCATCCACCACATTCTTTATGACTATGCTGCAATCAACCAGTAGCACACAACTACTGCAATGTTGTCCAATGGTACACAACCACTTCCATAGTCCCCATGACCATGTTGCAATGTTTCTCCTCTACCAATAGTCTTATTCACACCTAGCCACCTTGCATGGTGTAGGAAAGACTATGACCATAGCCTCATTCACACCTAGCCACCTCACATGGCATAGGAAAGGCTAAGCTTCAAGTCTTTATTCACACCTATCCACCTCACATGGATTAGGAAATACTTGTACCCAACTAAGAATTACTCCCTCAGTCACCTCACATGACTAATTAGGGAAACCCTTGTCCATATGGGTTAGTCGGCTAGAGGATAGAAAACACCACACCTCTACTTGTGTTGATCTTACCAAATGCAAGAAAACTTGCTACACATGCACCCATGTCCATCTCAACACAAACTGATCTTGATTAAACCAATGAGGATTCTTGGGATTATACCTCGTGATCTAATCCTACAATATATTACCCATTTGAATTAGATGCATGGATGACCCATATGAAGGGATATCCACTCACCTTCAACCCAAGAGCTATCTTCAATGGTTTATGGACATCATCGGTCTTTAGAATCATCAATATGGTTTCGTCCCTCAGATCCACAAGGATCTCCTTTCACATAAAATGCATACAATCAAGGGTTCTGGCAACTTGGTGGATCCACACAACAAAATTGATGTTCTTTCACTAGAGTTCGATCCTTGGAGTGATTTCTACAAATACTCCAAGCAAGATAAATCTGAGCTACAATATCTCTCTCTAAATGCGATATGCTAAGCAGAATGTACCAAAGTTTCAAAGTTTAAATACTTTGCACTCAACGCAGGCTTGTAGAACCTCGAGCTGCAACACCTCAATAATCTCGCTCCAATCTGGATACGATTATCTCTACTACAGTCACCTGGTGTGTGGGGCTCAATTTCACATCCATACCCACTTATTACGCAATCAAACTTCAAATTTTGACCTACCATGATTAATGGTCCCACTTCACTTTGGCTGCACAATTTTATTTTTTTTAGTTTTTTTTTTTACCCCAACAATCTGTGGAGCGATCTGGAGATAGTTAGATAATCCAACAGAGGTTGGACTTCCAAAAATACTAGGAGGTCACTTCTCTTTTTTAAAGTGCGTAGATGGCCAGACCTTGGCTCATGATGTAACTTTAAAATGCTCAATGTTTGAACTCGAATAAGGTGTTGCCAGAAATTTTTATGTTGTTCTTGCTCAAATCAGAAATTTTCTTGTTCTCAAGTCACACCTTTAAAAATTGGTTCTCTCGTTCTCACGTTAAGGCCAACAACTATGGATAGATGTCACACAATCAATCTAAATTTTCTATCATTTTCCTGGGCCCTCCTGTGAGGAGTCAAGCCCAGTCCCACTCTGATACCATGTTGTTTTTCTTCATATGAGATATGATTGATATATTATTACAATGATGAGTGTTCCATATATAGGGAACATAAGGTGACCATCCATGAAAGGATGCGTCCCTTAAATAATAATAACTATTTATTATTATCATTTACTTATTATATAATATATTTAATAATCAATAATAATTATATTATTAATTATTATCTTTAGAGAATGTCGTCCCGATGTTTTCCAAACATCAACAAGAAATTCAAGAGAAAACTAGAACATAAATATTCTTTTAATTTTATTTACTACAGTAGATATAGATCAGAAATCAATTCAAAAATTATGAAGTAAACCAATCACAGAAATAATATGATGAATCTGAACATTACCAAAAACAAAAAAATCTAAACATTAACTTGAACAAAAACAGATCTGATCATTAGCAACAGATCTAAACATTACCTTAGCCAAAAACAAAGAACATATATACCTGATGTGTTGTTTTCCACTTTGTGTATGCTCAGAAAAAGCTATAATGGTCATGGATCAAAACCCCCAAGGGTAGATCTTCATCATGATATTGTGGACAGTTGTGCCAAGAAGAAGTTTAAGTAGAGCTCAAAAACCAATCAGCATCAAGTACAGGGCTGATATGAAAACCCCAATGACCAAACTAGGAGGTGAAAGAAACCCAATAACAGTCCTTAACAAAAACTATTCAAGAAGGGACTGTTACAGTAAAATAGGTGGCAGCAGATCTGAGGCAAAAAGACAGCTTGAAGGTAGAAGCAATATAGGAGGCATTAGCAATAGCAGAAATAGGTGCAACAACACCAAGGAGACAACAGTAAGTTGGATAAGCACCCTTAAGGGTTGGTGGCAGCAATGGAGAGGAAGAATAAACCCTTGGAGGTAATCCTAAGCAAGTCACATCTCTTCTAAGATAGTCACAACACTTAAATAGGCAGCAAGGAGGGAGTTGTACACTGTACCAGCAGCCAAAAGGTGGGGGGGGGCGGGGGGGGGGCGCACCACACACCAACAACCAAGAGGGAGCCGCACCTCACACCACAACCAAGAGGGGAGTCACACCTTACACTAGAAAAAAATTTCAAACCGAGAAGGCTCCACCAAAAACTCAGCAAGAATTAACCAAGGAGGCCGCACCCTAAGCCAGGACTGAACCAAGAAGAGGGTCGCAAACAATTTAGACCAAGAGATGCTTGGAGGAGAAAGAATAGAAAAAATGTGTGAAAGAGAGAGGAAGTGGTCTTCTTTTATAGTTTAGGTAGTAGGTTAGGGTTAACTAAACTAACCCAAACTTTAGGGTTAAATTAAAACCCAATAATAAAACAATTAAAAAATAATTAATATTTTAATTATAAAAATATTGATTAGAAAGTCAACAATTCAAGGTGACTAGAAAATACCAACACCACATAAACATTAAGAAGGACGTCCAACAAGCAAGGGGAGGCAACAAGACAAAATCAAAGGGGTCTTCTTCAATGGCAAATTGTCCACAAGGGTCTCATGATAACTTATAAGCTTTTATCATCCCAGCATAAGAGGAAGGTCATTGATGTGATCATGTCCTTCGTATTAATTGCTCCTAGGTCTCATGGACCATGCAAGGAGAGAAGAAGATCACACATCGTCTCGTCTTGGTACTTAAACAAGAACTGTCTGGTCCCATACCAAGATACCCCAGAACACATCTGGGGGCCCTAGATCACCACTAGGCTCTTATCCACCAAGGTACACAACCAAGGATCAATCCAAGCATGAGCAAGGATTCCCTAGAACACATCCAGGGGCCCTAGAATACATCTAGGGACTTATATCATCAAACTACTTGGTCCTTGACCAAGAACTACCTGGTCCCAGACCAAGATACCGCAGAACACATCTGGGGGCCCTAGATCACCGCTAGGGTCTTATCCACCAAGGTACACAATCAAAGATCAATCCAAGCACCGAGCAAGGATTCCTTGGAACACATCCATAGGCCCTATAACACATCTAGGGACTTACATCATCAAACTGCTTGGTCCTTGACCGATAACCCCAACAATACATTGGGGGCCCTCACTAGGGTCTTTTTCCATGGCTCTAACTGCTTGGTCCCAGACCAAGAACCCCAAGAGTGTACTGGGGGCCCTAGATCTCAGCTAGGGTCTTTTCCATCCTCTCGAAGAATGGCTCTTGCAGCTGCTTAATTTTAGCACTCCCTCTGAGCAATAGAGGCATTCTCAGCAACACCAAGCTTGTCTCGAAAGTATACAAACTTACTCAATGACAGAGGCTTGGTCATAATATCTGCAGTTTGTTCCGCCATCGGAACACACTGAATACTAAGAATGTTCTTCTGCACTATGTCCCGAACATAGTGATATCTCATCTCAAGTGTTTTTTTCTATCATGAAAACAAAAGAATCTCAAAGATATTTACACAACTCTGGTTATCACAGTGAATTACTGTGGGTTCCACTCAACATTGAATAAGTCTGAGAGTAACTTTCTAAGCTACACTGCTTCTCTACTAGCAATACTTCCAGCAATGTATTCTGCCTCTAAAGTGCTTTTGGATAAGGAGTCTTGCTTCCTGCTGAACCAGGAGATCATGGTTGAACCCAAACTGAAACAATATTTGGAAGTACTCTTCCGGTCGACTGTATTGCCCATCCAAACTGAATCTGTATAGCCATGAAGCAATACACCTCCACTGGAAGTGTCTATGAGCCCATAGGCTATAGTCCGTCGGACATATCTGAGAATATTCTTAGTAGCAACCATATGAATGAATTTCAGTTCACACATGAACTGGTTAGAAATCATAGGTGTGGTCATGAACTTACAGTCCAGAATCCCAAATCTGCAAAGCACGTCAACTGCATACCTTCTTTGTGAGAGAAAGATCTCACCAAGGTTCTGCCACACCTCTAACCCAAATACATAACACCCAAGTCCTTCATTTCAAATTCTATTGGTAACTCCCTCTTAGTTTGAGCTATTAGATGTTACTCTCCAATAAAGAACAAATCATCCACATATAAAACCAAGATAACATGATGATTCTTCACAATCTTTATATAAATATTAAGATTTTCTATACTCTTGGAGAAACCAAGACTCTAAAGAAAAAATGTCAATTCTTCCATACCAAGCTCTCGGAGCTTGTTTCAAACCATACAATACTTTCTTGAGTTTGTAGACATGAAATTCTTTCTCCTGGATCATGAAATCCTCAGGTTTCTCAATATAAACCTCTTGCTCAACTTCACCATTAAGAAAGGCAGTCTTAACATCCAATTGGTGAAGTTTCCAATCAAAAACTGAAGCCAGAGAGATGATGATTCTGATAGAGGTATACTTGGCAACATGAGCAAAAATATTGTCATAATCAATTCCTTCTTTCTGAGAGAAACAATGAACCACAAATATAGATTTAAATTTTTCAACACTGGCATCTGTTACATGCTCTATTTTGTAAATCCATTTAGAGGTTACTATCGATTTGCCTTGAGGTCTTGGGACCACTTCCCATACATCATTATTCAATATCGAATCATACTCTTCTACCATGGCATCCTTCCACACTTTATGTTTGGCATCCACATCAAACGTGGAAGGTTTTGAGTCGATCACAATATTCAACTAAGTTATCAAACCTGAGTAATTGTTTGGCTTCTTGCTTTCTCTCAAAGTACCTATAGGTGTTGCCTTCTTTTTTGCTTCCTTCAAAAAATTTCATGACACCATGTCGTCTTCCTTTCTAATGGAAACTCAACAGAATCCTCTATGGGATCCACTGAAGGCTCTCTAGCCTTCTCCCTCTGCTCATCTTAAAGTTGTGAACCTAAAAGTTCTGAAGTTGAAGCTTCCTGCTCCTTTATATCACAGGGAAGCTATCTGGAACGATGAAAGGAAACTTCCTCATGGAAAGTCAAATCTCTACTGACCTATACATAGATTCGATATGCTTTTGAGGTCTCACTGTATCCCACAAAAGTTCATTTCTTTCCAAAGGTCTCTAATTTAGTCCTCTTTTCAAGGACTACCAAATATTCTCAAGTCATCAACTTAAGGCTTCTTACCCGTGAAGACTTCTTCTGGAGTTATCTCTTCCAAGGCTTTATGAAGACAGATGTTCTGAATATAGACAGCAGTACTTGCAGCTTTGGCGCAAAAGGACAATGGAATATCATGACCATAGTTATGGCTACCTCACAAATTGTCTTGTTCTTTCTTTCTGCAAACCCATTCAGCTAGGAATTGTAAGGTATTGTCAACTCCCTCTCAATCCCAAAATCTCGGTAGAGGTCATCATACTTATGGGAGTCAACCTCTTTTCCATTACCGGATATGTCTACCTATCTCATTTAAATTGCTAAAAGATTAATTCTCATCTCAGTGGTACATCTTTGTGTTACATCAAGCATATTAAAACCAGTATTAGAAATCCTCTTGACGTTACTGGAAACAAGTTATTGTTCAATAACACAATCTAAATAAAACTCCAAAAAGGGAAATGCTAGACATTAACACAATTATGTTAACAGTTTCCAGAAGTTGTGTGGAGTCACCATGTTACCATTCAAATTAATTTATTGAATTAATAGGTGTTATCCCCAAGCCTAGGGATAACAAAGGAGATTATGTCTCGAGGCCTACAGGTCCTAGACATGGAGTACCGAGAGGCATATTGACTTGAGCCTGGCCCTGGAGAGCCCATCTTTCTTCTTCAGCGCCTCCACCTTGTCAGCAGCAGCAAAATCCTTCCCATCGACCTGGTCCTTCAGCAGCAGTGGGCCTTGCTCCATGAGGTAATGAGTCCGGGTATCATGGTATGTGTCACTCTGATTATCAAAACATTTGAATATGTGCATTTAATTCTTTGTACTTATGACGTGTGATTGGACCTTATGCCTTTCCACTTGTCCACCCCTAGGGAGATTGACAGGATGCCTTAGCAAGTTGGTTTCCATAGGGTTTGAGCTGCCACTGGGTGGGTTTATGAAAGTCATCGTCCATTCTCACCATACTTACCACTTTTCATCTTTTTCCCTCTCATCCACCCCATACATTGGTTCGGGCATTGGGTTTTCCAAGCTAGCAAAGTGTTCTACCTTACCTTGTGGGAAGGGGCTAAAGGCCCAGAGGGTAAAAGTAGCTGGCAAAAGATAAAAGCCAAAAGAAAAAAACCTTCAAATGCTTCGCCCAAGGTTCCCTGAAAAAGAAATAAAAGGCTTCTCAGCAAGAAACAGAGGGACCCATAAAATAATAAAATCAAGACCTAGTTGGAGGATAGGGGGTCTCATCACAAGCCAGCCTATTAGGTCCATGGGCATGTAGCAATATGACACTACCATTTAGATCGTCACCACACCAGGGTAGTGGCTCTTGGTGGCATAGCCAAGAGAAAGGGAGTCTCATCATGAGCCATCCTTCTCATCTCCGTGAAATGCTTGTGGCTCACATTTTCACCAGTGGTCACCGCGCCAGGGCAATGTCCCCCAACTAGTCTCTTGAAAAAAAGAGAAATAAATAAAAGATAAAAGGCATTGAATGGGCTTGGAAACATTTGCATCCATGACAAGGTGCAGCTCACCCTCTTCAGAAGCACCCACAAGTAAGCCATACATTCCCCTGTCATCACTGCATCCATTTCTCAAACATCCCTCACCACCTCATCCACTTACATGGCCTGGATTTGTCTTCACCTGGAAACATCCTACGTCCAATGAGAATTATCCCAATAGGACCTCCTAATGTCCTCTCCAACCTGGCTTGTAGAATAACATAACATCTTTGAACACTTGTCTGGGAAAGGGGGGTTTTATGCACATGTTTAAATAACTTGATTATTAGATGTGATTGACATTGTTATGATCCTTGTGACTTATGAGCCCGTGGAGGGCGTACTTGTTGTTGCAGGGCCACACCCAATGGATAGGTACACATGGGGATATGATTAGTTCAAACCTCCACAGGGATAAAATCCCACCAGATGGATGTTGAGACCCCAGCTAGGGGCAGAGACAGGACAAAGGCTTGCACTAGAGAGAGAGGAGGACATTCCACCAGAGACAGTCTGGCATGCCTGGACCCAAGGGGTTCTTTCCCTCTTACGATGATGTTGCCTTGAAAGGCCCATGACGTCACCTTTGTGACCCTTGACGTCACCAGCGTTTGATGGACACTTTGGACGTGGTTATGTGCCAAGTGGCATGTGTGGCTTGATCTAGAGGACTTGTGAGGCCTAACCTTTTTCTCCTAGAGGCCAACGTTTCACCAAAAAGGCCTAACGTCACCCTAAAAGGGTATGACGTCACCTTTTTTTCTTGATTTAGGGTTTTAATTTGTCATTTTATGTAAAAACTGGATATTACATGTAAACTGGCCATGTCGGCCTTTTTGACCTAATTCTGGTCATTGTAACTGTATAAATATGGGATTTTCCTTTGTATTATTTCATCATCTTTCACTCACACTTAGTGAGATATGAAATTTCCGCCCTACTTAGGGTTTCTTGGCTGAAATTTAGTGCTCACTTCTTGAAGGAGGCTTATTTTGTTGTATTTTGGCATTTTTCTTGGTGGAAGTGTTCAACTAGGCTATTTGCTAGATGATTCTTAGTGAATGTAAGTAAATTTTCTGCAATTCTTATTCATTGAATGGTTATGGTTGTATTTATCTTGCATTTATACTAAGATTATGAAATTGCTAGCTTAAAACCCTAGGAGGCTAAAGCACATGTTATTGTTCTTGCCTTAATAACTTTCACCTACTATATTATGCTAGAAAATTGATTTTCTTGAAGCTTTTTGCTAAGGGCCTTGCCATTGCAACACCCTAGCACCTTTTTGCTTCATCTAAGTCATCATCTTTTTCATCTTCGAGCTAAAGAAGGAAGAAAACTACTAGCGCCTAGGGTTACCTACATCCTAGTAGCCATTTTCCCCCTAGGGTTTGGTGATTGAAGCCTTGGGCTACCAACACTTCAATTATTGACCCCTCTTGCCTCTAGTTCTCTTATTATCATTTGTTCCTTCAAGATTTTCCGCTACCTAAAAGGACTCCATTTACCCTAAAAAACAGTGATCTAAGCCTTACAATTGAGTGATTGAAAAAAACTACTATCAAAACCTTTACCTTAAGCTCTCTACTAACTACTCCTAACCTTAGAATAGTCTAATCTACTAACCTATTTGTTGTTGTTACTAAAGTAAGCTAAAACCATCTATTGCAGCACTAAAAGCACCTAAAAGAAAATTGTAAAGTTGATTCATGCACTGCCTTATTTGCTTCTGACAAATGTTGGTACTTTGGTATTGATGAGTAATTATTCTTGGTCATTCTGAAGCCATTTCAAGGCATTTATTGTGAAGCTATTGTCTTATAAACATTGCTGCTATAAAATTCTATTTGCTTCATCATATATCAACTATTGTTTTTATTAATAAAGTTCATGGTTTTATGAAGTACTAATAGCAAGGTGTACTTGCAAAAGATATATTTTCTTGTTGCTTTGTTCTAGGCAGGTACATCTTAATACTTCATTACTTCATTTGTTAAAACCCTGGGACTTTCTGATCAGTGTGACTTGAGAGAGGGGATCCTTTTATCGATACTTTAACCTTTGCCTTCTCATACCCCCAGGTCACTAAGGACGTCTCCCCTGGGCCATCAACCCTAAATAGAAAGAGGTATCATGTTGAGGTGACAGTGATAGGATAACCTCATGTTATGCCAATTTGCCTTCCTTTAACCTTTTCCCTTGGAATAAGTACAAATTGAGCAATAACATTTTGGCACCCTTGTCGAGGAACACTGAGTCAATTCTCCTCAAAGACGACACTTCTCGGTAAGCCTTTCCCTCGAAAGTCCTTACTTTTCCAAGCTTACCTGGTGACTCCACTGAGGGTGATCCCCTCATTCCTTTGATAATTTCAAGAAAATTATCTAGAGGCTTCACAAATGACAACCCGTAGTGGACATCAGTACACACTCTCTTCTACTGTTGTAATTCCTATTACCCCTGTAAATCCTCCTAAATGGTCTCACAAAGAACTCTTTGGCCCTTTGGATTTAGGTAACACCCAAGAAGGATTACATGATCTACCCAAGAGGGTTGATTCTTGGATACCTATATTTTCAAGAGATGAAGGATCCTATGGTAACTCACTTTGGACCAAGTTTTGTGAAGGGTTTGAATTTCACCAATCTGGACAAGAACATCCTGACACCTTCATAAGGCTCGTTACAAGCTCACTCGCCAGAACTGCCAGAACCTGGATTAACAGTAAACTAAGTGGGAGCTTCAAAACCCCTGAGGATCTAGAACGAGCTTTCAAAAGCAGGTGGTGTAAAAATGAAAGTATAGCTTTCTTCTACTCTCAATACCTCGAGATTTGCAAAGGAACCAATGAGAGCATTAGGGATTTCAATGATAGGTTCAATATTCTCCTTAGAAAACTCCAACCCAACTTTAACCCAAAAAGTGTTATTCTCCAACATTACTTAGAATCCTTAAAGGGAACTTTGCAGTTCACCCTCAAGCCTGGAAGAAGCACAAGAGGTTTCTTGTCAGATTGAGGAAAACCTTAGGTTCAATGATTCCATCCATTAGATTAACCTCTTGAACAATAATGACTTCAGGGAGCCAAATGATGAGAGCATGATAGAACTGAAGCCTGACCTCCCAAAAATCCTTGAGGTGGAATATAGTGCTTACCCTAGAAAATGGAGCACAGGTTTCACGAACATGGAAGATGCTTCCTTATTTTCTCAACAAAATGAATCTCTTGAGGATATGGAACCCACTCACAACATGTTTGGAAAACCCGAGGATGAAGATACTGAATACTCCCCGCCTCAAATTTATGAGGATGACAGTCTTGAAGAGGAATCCCCTTTTGTCTACCAAGTAGGAAGCATGGGAACAAAATATGGAGAAACTGCACCTTTTTGCATTACCCTCCAAGTCAATGATTCCCTCCTCCATAACTGTGTATTTGACCCAGATACCCCTAGTAATATTATAACTGAGAGGGTCATGCACCAATTAGGTCTAAACATATCACAGCCAAATACACAAGGAGGCTTTACACGAGGCATTATTAAGGACTTGAGCGTTGTTTTCCATGCTTTCCCTGATGTTCCTTTCACAATTGATGTATTGGTAATAGATGCTCTAAGCAAATGGGGAATCATACTTCGTAAGGACCTTGTAGAAAACTTAACCGGAAGTTTCCAAAACCAAGGGTCTGAAGCTATCATACCTCACCCTAAAGGAGGATTCTTTACCCTTCAGAAAGAACCCATCACATGATGCCTTATCGAGACCCTCAATGAACTTGATGACTAGCTCCTTCGTGTTAACAATGGGATTGAGAATTGGTTCATCCAAGAGGCAAGTTCAGGAGATGAACCTACCAAGACACCTGAAGGAATGTGGACTTTAGAGTTTGATGGAGCTTATTCGAGTTCTATCTCAGGGGTAGGTATTGTCTTGACAGCTCCATCTAAGGAGACCTTCTATTATTCCTATAGACTTAAATATCACTGTACAAACAACGCTGCTGAATACGAAGTTTTGATCCTAGGTCTCAACTTGGCAATCGACAAAGGTGTCACACACCTAAGAGTTATAGGGGACTCATACTTGATAGTATCACAGGTGTTGTTGGAATTTGTTGTTAAGAATGTGAGATTAAAAAGGTATCGTGATTTTGCAAGATCCATTGCAAAATATTTTGAAATAGTGACAATCAAAGTGGTTCCCCGAGAAGAAAACTATGTGGCAGATGCCTTGGTTGTTTTCGCTTCGACCTTGCAACCTTATGATGGCCCACTCCAAAACCTGTGCAAAATGGAAGTCTTGTTTATACCTGTTATCGCACGGTTTGTAGGAGAGGTTTAGGTAGCTTGAGTCAAGGCTTAAAATCGGCGTAACAGGAGCTTCCCCACCCATTGTCACCTCGATGGGGGGCTCTTTCTATTTAGGATGGCTGGTCCAAGGGAGACGTCCCTAGGTAATCTGATTAATGAAAGGGCTAAAGTGGTAATGGCTCAGGATAAGAGTGTCCTTTCACAGATTACTGCCAATGATAAGATAGTAAAAAAAGATCTTCCATTGGATGGCACCTGTTTGCGAGACAAGACAAATAAACTAGAATATGTGCTGCAGTGGGTTAGTACTTTAAAGCATTAATGAATATCTTCAAATATACACATGAGAAATGATCAAATGCTATTATTGATGAAGTCAATGATTTCTAAACAAAGACAGATGACTAATATCACTTCTTCAATAAATGCATAGATAATGACATTCAATGTATGAAATCAATCCTTGTTATTATCACAATGCAAATCTACTCACATGTAAATATGTTTGTTGTGTCATAAATATTATTGCTTCTATACAGATGACGTCAGCCCTATCAATATGGTTGATTTTGAAGGAAATAAGAGGGATTTTTTATCAATCAAACATGTAAAATACAACTACCAACTCAAACCTATCAAAAACTGATGATAAGGCCACAACATTTCAAACCAAGAAAGAACAAAAGGTGTGACGTCACCTAGGTTATTTATGCTGCAACTATGACGTCAGCCCTATAAAATGGTTAGTTAGAGAGGCAAAAGGTCAACGTTTTGTAATTTGAGCCAATGACAATATTCAAGACCTTTATGGCTTCCAAGAGGAGACCTAGCCGCAACTTTTAGTGTAAGCAAGAGTTCAATATGCTAGGATGTCACCTCTAGGGTTAGGGTTAGTAAAACAGCTAGGGTTAGACGCTAGGTTAGTTTAGGGTTTCAAATTGAGAAGTTTGAAAAAGAGTTTAAGCATAAACAAGCTCAAGAGTGTTTCTAGACTAGTGCCTTGGGTTAATGGAGTCAATTGAAGTGAGACTTATGGCTTGGAAGGCTTAAACTTAAGGACAAGAGGATTAGGGTTTGATGGTGTTGCTATGGCAAGG
>ML795905.1:534766-568662 GCA_009831015.1 Picea engelmannii
GCAATGTCATACCGCTAAATACCTATGAACATAATGGGTCGGCTCGTGATGAGACCTCCCATCCTCTTGGTTAGGTCTTGAATTTATTTATTTATCATTTTCTTAGGGTCCCTTAGTTTCTTACCGAGAGGCTTTTTATTTCCTTCTCGGGGATCCCTTGGGCGAAGCATATCTAGGTTTTCATTTCCTATGGATTTTATCTTTTACTAGTTGCTTTTACCCCCTGGGCCTTTAGCCCCTTCTTCCCACAAGACAAGATGTTCCCTGGAAGGTCATCCTAATGGCTAGACTAGGGGAATGGGATGGATGAGCGGGGTTTTAAGATGTAAAAGTGATAAGATGGTGGGAGCGGATGATGGCTCTACAAACCCCCCTTGGTAGCTAACCAAAACCCATGAATACCAACTTGCTAAGCTACCCCATCAATTACCCAAATAGTGGTCAAGTGGATTAGTGTAAGATCCAAGCAGTCATCCGAAATGAAAGAGACCTAATGCATACATAAGAAGGTTATAATGATCAAATATGACACATACCATGATACCTCAGACCAATTACCTCATGGAGCAAGAGTCCTTTCTGATGCAAGCCCAAGCCAGTAGTGATGGAAGCTGGTACTGCTGACAGGACGAAGTTGGCTGAGAAGAAGAAAGATGGGCCCTCCAGGGCCATGCTCAAAGTCGCTCCTGCTCTCGGTACTCCATGTCTAGGACCATGTGGGCCTCGAGACATGATCTCCTAGTTATCCTTAGATATCGGGGATAACAATACCTTCGATCCCTGATAACTTGGAACATTGGAAAGTCTTTGAAGATGATGACCAGATCATTAGATTCATGGAAAATCGCAGAGAATTCACCGATTCACAAGTAAACTTCCTGGTTGATTCCATGAACCTGGATGTGGTTAACCTCCAAAATAACACTTTTCCAAAAGGATGCGTCCCTTTAGAACACCTCTTTGATAGACACGATGTTTTCAAGGGAAAGAAACCCAACAAACAAATAGATGAATCCCTGGAGTTCAACATCAGCACAAAGATGGATCCAAGGATGGTCAAAATAGGAAAAGGAACTACTAAAAAGGAAAGGATGGATATTCTAGACCTCATAAGAGAATTAAAAGATACCTTCGCTTGGAATTATGATGAACTAAAGGCTTATAGGGGTGATGTTATCCAACATGCTATACCTTTGACAGAAGGAGCCAAACCTTTCCGACAAAAGTTAAGACATATCAACCCAAAATTGGCAAACCAGATACAAAAGGAACTCCAAAATATGGTCAATGCTGGCATCATAGCTTCCATCATATATTCGTCATGGAGGTCAGATTTGGTAGTTGTCCGAAAGAAAAGTGGTGATATTCACTTGTGTGTAGATTTCCAAAACC
This sequence comes from Picea engelmannii, assembly GCA_009831015.1. NCBI lineage: Eukaryota > Viridiplantae > Streptophyta > Pinopsida > Pinales > Pinaceae > Picea > Picea engelmannii. The sequence continues at coordinate 536,159 of ML795905.1, forward strand.
TTAACCAACTATCCTTGAAAGACAACTACCCCCTCTCAAATATGGAACATTTGTTACAGAGGGTTACCGGGGCAGGGATGATGTCCATGTTGGACAGATTTTCTGGATACAACCAAGTCTTGCTCAAAAGGGAAGACCAACTTAAAACGACATTTACCACACCATGGGGAACATTTATGTACTTGAGAATGTCATTTGGCCTTATGAATGCCGATGCTACCTTCTAGAGAGAAATCGATTTTTCCTTTAGGGATCTCATTCAGAAAATCATAGAAATTTACCAAGATGACCTCACAGTCGTATCAAAACAGAGGAAACACCACATATCACACCTTAGAATTTTTTTTGAGCAATGTAGAAAGTATGGTATCTCCTTGAACCCTAAAAAATATGTCTTCAGGATAGATAAAGGGAAACTTTTGGGACACATAGCCTCGGAAGGGGGAATTTCTGTAGACCCTGAGAGGGTCCAATCTATAAAAGATGTACATCCCCTAGCCAACAAGAAGTCCCTACAATCCTTTTTCAGAAAAATAAATTCCATTCCAAGATTTGTCCCAAACTTTGCCGAAAGGATAAAACCCATGAGTGCATTACTAAAGAAGGATACAGTGTTTAAATGGGATGATAAAGCCATTAAATCTTTTGAAGGCATAAGGATGCTATCTCCCAAGCCCCAGTCTTGATCAATCATCACTATTCATGGGATTTCATAATATTCTCTTTTGCCTCCCATGACACCATTGCAGGTGTCTTGTTGCAAAAAGACACTGACAACTATGAACACCCTATCGCCTTCATGAGCAAAGTCCTTAGGGATTCAGAGTTGAACTATTCAATTACTGAGAAACAAGCTTATGCCTTAGTGAAATCCCTTAAGCACTTTAGAAACTACGTGGTTATAATAAAATCAAGGCTTATGTCCCTTACTCGGCAGTAAAGGATGTCTTATCACAACAAGATTGTATGGGTACTAGGGGCAAGTGGATATCCAAAATCCAAGAGTACGTCTTAGAGATAAAACCCACCAAGATTATAAAGGGACAAGGTTTGGCCCAGATGCTGACTAAGAGCAACCAAGAGGCCATACAAATGGGAGAAAGTGAACAAATAAACGTGGTAGTCAGTGAATTAGAACATGATGAATGGTATTCCGATATAATATACTACCTTAAGAATTTATCATGCCTAGATCACCTAGTAGACTACAAAAGAAGGGCTTTCAGACTTAAAGCTATGAAATATTGTTTGACCGAGAATGGCCTTGGTTGGAAAAATCTCGATGGAGTTCTCCTTAGATGTGTCAATCAAGAAGACGTTGATAAACTGTTGAAGGAATTACACTCCGGACATTGCGGTGGACATTTCGCAGCCCGTAGTACTGCCCACAAGATCCTAAGAGTTGGATACTATTGGCCAACATTATTTGTTGATACTCATCGATATGTCCGATCTTGCCAGCCTTGCCAATACTTTACTGGTAAACCAAAACTCCCGGCACAAACTTTAAAACCCGTGGTAGTAGAAGCTCCTTTTCAACAGTGGGGGTTGGACTTTATTGGGGAATTTAAAGACAATTCAAGTAATGGCTACCGGTGGATTTTAACAGACACAGTCTATTTTACTAGGTGGGTAGAGTCTATTCCCACAAAGAAGGCCATTGAGGAGTAGTCATGAACTTTTTGGAGGAAAGAATCATAACTAGATTTGGGGTCCCGTCCAAGATTACCACAGACAATGCCAAAGCTTTCAATTCTCTTGCATTAGCATAATTTTGTTTCAAGTATGGCATTGTTCTATGTCATTCCTCCAATTATTATCCACGGGGCAAAGGATTGGCAGAATCAAGCAATAAGAACCTTATGAACATCATCAAGAAGGTTGTGGGGGAAAACAAGAGGTCTTTGGATAACAAACTTAAATATGCCTTGTGGGCAGATCGAATAACAACAAATATCTCAACAGGAAGGACCCCTTTTGAGTTAGTGTATGGGTTAGAAGCCAAACTACCTGTGAATCTCCAAATCTCCATCCTTTGTTTTTCTCAGAAATACACCATTAACGAAGAAGCAATCCAAGGGAAAATTAACCAATTAATAGAGTTGGATGAATCTAGAAGGACCTCCCTAAGCCAAGTGGCAAGAAACCAAGAAAAGATCAAGAACACCTTCGATCACAAGACAAAGGAGAGGTATTTTGTCAAGGGAGATCTAGTGTTATTATGGGATAAGAGAAGGGAGAAACCTGGTATGCACAAGAAGTTGAATGGACTATGGACAGGTCCCTACAAGATCATGAGTCCGGTAGGAACAAAATCTTTCAATCTAGGGACCATGGAAGGAGAGGCTTTGAAGTTATTGGTGAACACTATACACATCAAGCGTTACCACCCGCCAGCAGCATGACAGGTAAGTGCAGGTAAGTAGGTAGGCATTTGTATATATGTTTTTTCATTTTCATTTACTTTACCATATATGAGTCGGGGGTGATATCACCACCCCAAATGATTACTAATAATCTTTTGTTGAGATCAAGCAGGTCATAGGTCATGCCAAAGATGATGAGGTTCTCATGCACTCTACGATGATCACGTGTCCCCGAGTTGGAGCCATATGTTATCCCCTACCCTAGGGATAACTAAGGAGATTATGTCTCGAGGCCCAAAGGTCCTAGACACGGAGTACTGAGAGGCATATTGACTTGAGCCTGGCCTTGGAGGGACCATATTTCTTCTTTAGCACCTCCACCTTGTCAGCAGCAACAACATGTATCCCATCGGCCTGGTCCTTCAGCAGCAATGGGTCTTGCTCCATGAGGTAATGAATCTGGGTATCATGGTATGTGTCACTCTGATTCTCAAAAAATTTGAATATGTGCATTTAATTCTTTTTACTTCTGACGTGTGCTTGGACCTTATGCCTTTCCACTTGTCCACACCTGGGGGGAATGACAGGATTCCCTAGCAAGTTGGTTCCCATAGGGTTTGAGTTGCCACTGGGTGGGTTCATGAAATATCATCGTCCATTCCCACCATACTTACCACTTTTCATCTTTTTCCCTCTCATCCATCCCATACATTGGTTCGGACATTGGGTTTGCCAAGCTAGCAAAGTGTTCTACCTTACCTTGTGGGAAGAAGGGGAAAAAGGCCTAGAGGGTAAAAGTAGCTAACGAAAGATAAAAGCACAAAGAACAAAACCTTCAGATGCTTCACCCAAGGATCCCCGAGAAAGCAATAAAAGGCTTCTCAACAAGAAACAGAGGGACCCATAAAATAATAAAATCAAGACCTAGTTGGAGGATAGGGGGTCTCATCACGAGCTAGCCTATTAGGTCCATGGGAATGTAACGATATGAAACTACCATTCAATTGGTCACCACACCAGGTTAGTGGCTCTTGGTGGCATAGCCAAGAGAAAGTGGGACTCATCACGAGCCAACCTTCTCATCTCCGTGAAATGTTTGTGGGTAACATTGTCACCACTGGTCACCACGTCAGGGCAATGTCCCCTAACTAGTCTCTTGAAAGAAAAAGCAATAAATAAAAGATAAAATTCATTGAATGGGCTTGGAAACATTTTCATCCATGACAAGGTGCAACTCACCCTCTTCAGAGGCACCCACAGGGATGCCATACATTCCCCTGTCATCACTGCACACATTGCTCAAACATCCCTCACCACCTCATCCACTTACATGGCTTGGATTTTTCTTCACCTGGAAACATCCCACGTCCAATGAGAATTATCCCAATAGGACCTCCTGACATCCTCTCCAACCTAGCTTGTAGAATAACATAACGTCTTTGAGCACTTGTCTGGGAAAGGGGGGTTTTATGCACATGTTTAAATAACTGGATTATTAGATGTGATTGACATTGTTATGATTCTTGTGACTTATGAGCCCATGGAGGGAGTACTTGTTGTTGTTGCAGGGCCACACCTGACGGACAAGTACACATGGGGAGATGATTAGTTTGGACCTCCATAGGGCTAAAATCCCACCAGATGGATGTTGAGACCCCAGGTAGAGGCAGAGACAGGACAGAGGCTTGAACCAAAGAGAGTGGAGGACGTTCCACCAGAGACAGTCCGACAGGCCTAGACCTAGGGGGGTCTTTCCCTCCTACGATGATGTTTCCCTTGAAAGGCCCATGACGTCACCTTTGTGACCCTTGACATCACCAGCATTTGATGGACACTTTGGAGGCAATTATGTGCCAAGTGGCACATGTGGCTTGATCCAGAGGCCTTGGGATGCCTAACGTTTTTCTCCTAGAGGCCAACGTGTCACCAAAAATGCCTAGCGTCACCCTAAAAGGGCATGACGTCACCTTTTCTGCTTGATTTAGGGTTTTAATTTATCATTTTATGTAAAAACTGGATCTTACATGTAAACTGGCCATGTCAGTCTTTTTGACCTAATTCCGGTCCTTGTAACTGTATAAATAAGGGATTTTCCCTTGTATTATTTCATCATCTTTCACTCACACTTAGTGAGGTCTGAAATTTGTGCCCTACTTAGGGTTTCTTGGCTGAAATTTAGTGCGCACTTCCTGAAGGAGGCTTATTTTGGAGTATTTTGGCATTTTTCTTGGTGGAAGTGTTCAACTAGGGTATTTGCTAGATGATTCTTGGTGAATGTAAGTAAATTTTCTGCAATTCTTCTTCATTGAATGGTTATGGTTGTATTTATCTTCCATTTATACTAATATTATGAAATTTCTATCTTAAAACTCTAGGAGGCTAAAGCACATGTTATTGTTCTTGCCTTAATAACTTTCACCTACTAGATTATGCTAGAAAACCGATTTTCTTTAAGCGTTTTGCTAAGGCCTTTCCATTGCAACACCCTAGCACCTTTTGCTTCATCTAATCCATCATATTTTTCATCTTTGAGCTAAAGAAGGAGGAAAACTACTATGGCCTAGGGTTCCCTACTTCCTAGTAGCCATTTTCCCCCTAGGGTTTGGTGATTGAAGACTTGGGCTACCAACACTTCAATTATTGACCCCTCTTGTCTCTAGTTCTCTTATTATCATTTGTTCCTTCAATATTTGTCGCTTCCTAAAAGGACTCCATTTACCCTAAAAAAACACTGATCTAAGCCTTACAATTAAGTGATTGACAAAAACTACTATCAAAACCTTTACCTTAAGCTCTCTACTAACTACTCCTAACCTTAGAATAGTCTAATCTACTACCCTGTTTGTTGTTGTTACTAAAGTAAGCTACATCCATCTATTGCAGCACTAAAATCACCTAAAAGAAAATTGTAAAGTTGATTCATACACTGCCTTATTTGCTTCTGACAAATGCTAGTTCTTTGGTATTGATGAATAATTATTCTCGGTCATTCTGAAGCCATTTCAAGGCATTTATTGTGAAACTAATGTCTTATAAACATTGCTGCTATAAAATTTTGTTTTCTTCATCACATATCAACTATTTCTTTTACTAATAAAGTTCATGGTTTTATGAAGTACTAACAACAAGTTGTACTTGCAAAAGATATATTTTCTTGTTGCTTTGTTCTGGGCAGGTACATCTTAATACTTCATTACTTCATTGGTTAAAACCCTTAGACTTTCTGATCAGTGTGACTTGAGAGAGGGGATACTGTTATAGATACTTTAACCTTTGCCTTCTCAAACCCCCACGTCACCGGGGACATCTCCCTTGGGCCATAAACCCTAAATAGAAAGAGGTATCCTATTGAGGTGACAGTGATAAGATAACCTCATGTTACGCCAATTTGCCTTCCTTTAACCTTTTCCCTTGGAATAAGTATAAATTGAGTGATAACAATAGGAAAAAGTAAAAATGTTGTCATATGACCATATTTCAAGAGTTAGCAAGTGGAAGTTTGACAGACTTAGATTAAGCTTGAAAACGCAATTCATCATTGAGTGTGGATATGTTCATTATCCATGCCATATGGTAAAATTCAATTTCTAATATCTACCAAGCCATTGCTGCTTAGAATATCCAGATCAATGTGAGTTAGAATTTGACACCAAATACCATGGAAGTAGATCAAGGAGCACTTCTTAACAGTGTTAGTGAATATAAACTCAGAATTTGTTACCCATAGATTGAAGCCAAACCTTAAGACCAAAATCAAACCTGCTGTAATCCAAAGCTTAATGTTAATTGGATTTAGATTTCTTTCTAATGTTGGTTTGAAGAAGAAGTATTAAGCACAAGTTACTGGAAACATTTTACATCCATAAATGTAGTATCTATAGTGTTGAGATTATTTACCTTAGGAGGTGTTCCCCATGTGTTTGTGAGCTCCTAAACACCTGTGGGAAGTACTATGTACTTTGTGCCTTGTACTTTATGTTTAATTTCACTTTGACTTAGGAGATTTAAGTCAAAAGTGAAATTTGGTCATTTATGCCTAAAATGATTATTAATTCACTTTGTGGGTGAATTAGGAAACATAAAGTTGTTAATGTTTATGCCATTATTAGAGTTCTTTTCATTTCACTAGATAAAAATAGCATAGATAGGATCACTGAGAAATACACAATCACAAGAGACACATCATTTATCCTGGGAAACCCTCATGGGGTAGAAAACCCAGCAAAAACTTCCTTAATATAGATAGCCAATACAATACCAAGAGATAACTCAAACAAATACAAAAATTCCTCACCCAAGAATGCACCTCTCTCTCTCTCTCTCTCTCTCTCTCTCTCTCTCTCTCTCTCTACAGCTACGAACTTGCTTCATGATGAACAAGTGAGTGTGTGTCTAAATGAGGTGATAGCCTCTTTATTTATACAATTCTGGCATGTGTGGACGGGGGTGTCTTTTCACTGGCAGGGACGACTTCTTCTTCTGGGTGGTTATAACCACCTTTATTATATTCTGGGGCCGACTTCTTATTCTGCCTATTACAATTATGTTTTGACCAATCCGCAAAAGGGGATTTGGTCATCTACAATAGCCGACATTATCAATCCACAAAAGGGGATTGATCTAATGAATAATACATCAATAATAATTAGAATACTCTTTGCAGTTACATTGTTTCAACAAAAGTGAACTTAGGGAACTTAACCCAATGTGGGTTCGAGAGTGAGATTATTATGGGATGATCTCAACCTTTGCTTAGACTTGACATGGGATGATCTCAACGATCTATCTTTTAGGTTTCCTTATGGAGGTTCAAGAGGGGCACAAAGGAGGAGGAGAAGCCAATTCACTCATTTGTTCACTTGGAGAGTTTGAGAGAGAGCATGAACATGAGGTTTTAGGCATTGTTTGAGGCTAGCTTAGGCACTTCCATCCATGGAGACAACCAGCAAGCTTAGGGCCTCAATTATTTAGTGGGGAGGTTCTTGCTTGGATGAGGGCGTACTTGGTGAGGAGGGTGCATCATCAATAGGGAGGACTTTTAGAGCTCAGATTGCAGTGAGGTTTGTTTTAGAGGGAGGCTACTTATCAGTATCAAAGTATTGTGGAGCGGTTTCTTCATTAGAGCTTCCAGTTGGCTTCTAACTCCAATTCAGTGGTCTTGCAAGCATTTATGGAGGGCGTTCTTGCTTCAGTTGTACTTGTGTTGCAGCTTGGATCAAGTTGCTATTGTATCAAGTTCTTCTATATATTTTACTTTTTGTATTCCACCTTCCATTCTCCCTATATATACACTTATATTCCAAATTGGTTTTCCCCGGGGGGTTTTATCCAGGGTCATATTGACCAAAAATACCTGTGTTCATTTTCATGTATGTTAGAGTTTAGAACTACTATATTTTCAGCTGTAAAGATCTCTATGTGTGTTATATATTTTTTGGTATGCATGTGCTAACCCTTGGTGACAAAAACTACATGCTAGAGCACCAAAATCGCTTATGTAACCGTAACAAATCAGCAAAGAAGTTCTTGAACTGTTTGTTGTTATAAAATAGCAACAAAACCTTCATTGACAGTTGAAACTTAGAGCCAACTTGAGGTCAAAGACAGACATAGTTGACAGCTTGATAGGACCTGGAAAATCTTCATGGTATCAGAGCTTGGTGGCTGATTTTTGAGTAGTTTTGGACAGCATATGAGTGGGTTGTTTTAGACACCTTCTTGGCAGATTTTGTGGACAGCCATTGACAGAGTTTAGTGGTAGCTTGTTGGCAGAATTTTGTAGAGGGTTGTAGAGTAGTTTGTGGACATTTTCGTTACTCTCTTTTCACACCTATGGGGTAGGAGTGAGTCTGATTTTTCACGACCTCTTTTCACACCTATATTGCTAGGAGTGAGGTTGGTGTTCACTTGCCTCTTTTCACACCTGTGTTGACAGGAGTGAGGCAGCGTTCCTTTGCAGTTGGAGTGCAGTTTGGCAGTGATGTCAGCATCTCAGATGCGTGTGGAGGATATGCTAGTTGGGGCTAGTAACTGATCGCCTTGGAAGGCCAGGATTGTCTTTGTCTTGGAGGACCTCGAACTATGGGACATAGTTGAGACAATTGTTCATGTTCCCCCTGCTACTGCTCCCATCTTGTTAGCAGAGTTCGGGAAGAGGAACAACAAGGCAAAGAGGACCATATGTGATGCAATGTAGGATCATATCATTCCTCACTTGACTGGGAAATCTTATGCATATGAGATGTGGGCATCTCTATGTAAGCTTTATCAGAGCTCTAATGAGAACCAGAAGATGGTTCTTCATGATCGACTCAGGGGCATTCGCATGCTCAAGGGTGAGTCGATGACTTCTTTCCTTGGTCGATACACCCAGATCAGAGATGAGCTTGGAGCTGTTGGAGAGGTGGTGGAACCCAATTCTATGTTGAGGATAGTCTTAAACAGCTTTACCAAACCATGGGGTCCATTCGTTCGTGGCATTGTTTCCAAGAAGGTCATGCCCACATGGGAGAGGATGTGGGATGACTTCGTCCAAGAGGAGACTAGACTTGTAGCAGAGGCTTCTGGACAACAGCAGCAGTCACTTCAGGGTGATGAGTACCTTTCTCTCTAGACAAAGGGAAAGAATAAGGTCGGTCGGGGATGTCGACAGGGTCCCAAGTTTGGGGCCCCACCACAGGGAGGAGAGAGCAACAGTGGTCCGAAGAGAGATATGAGCAAAGTGAAGTGCTTTGTTTGTAAGAAGTTGGGGCACTATGTTGGACAGTGTCCCAATAGGAAGAAGAAGAGGGGTGGTACCGCAGCTATAGCAGAGGAGGCAAAGTTTCAAACTCAGTTCGAGAGAGAGTGTGCTTTCCTCATATGTTGCACTTCAGTTGAGATGACACCCAGTTTCTGGTATATTGATAGTCGTGCTTCGAGCCATATGACTGGAGTCATATGGCATTTGACTGATCTCAGAGACACCAAGGTCAGGATGGAGATTTCCCTCGGAAGATGACTCCTTGGTTAGAGTTGTTGGGATTGGCATTGTTACCTTTCGAAGAGATGGCACGCCACCTATATCGTTCAGGGACCCGGTTCTCTATGTCCCTGGGCTGAAGAAGAATTTGATTTCAGTTTCTACCCTCCAAGATAGAGGTCTTGAGGTGTCCTTCAAAGGGACCGAGGTATTCAGTCACCCTGAGGGGTCCTTGCTTGCCTCAGGACAAGTGATTGGAGTGAGAGATGGAAAACTGTTCAAATTGTTTTTTCAGCCTCTTCATGCATTGGCAGTGAGCAGCGATAGCAATAGACATACATGTGAGCTATGGCATCGTAGGATGGCCCATCTACATCATGGAGCTATCGGAGGACTAAGACAGGTTGTGACCAGAGTGTCGCAAATCAATACAAAGCATCAGGATGTTTGTAGAGGGTGTGCGCTTGATAAGTTTACCAAGGCCTCATTCCCCAGTAGTGACACCGGGTCAGTTGGGATACTGGATTTAGTACACATGGATGTGTGTGGACCCATGACTTGAAAATCCTTGAGTGGTTGTGAGTACTATCTCACATTCATTGATGACTACTCAAGGAAGACCTGGATCTATTTCCTGAAGACCAAGAGTGAGGTCTTCAAACGGTTCCAAGAGTTCAGAGCTCCTGTGGAGAACCAATCTAGAAAGAGGATCAAGGTCTTGCGGTCGGATAACGGGGGAGAGTATTCCTCCACACAGTTCATAGAATTTTGTGCCCAACATGGCATTAGAAGATAGATGACCGTACCATACAACCCCAGCAGAACAGGATTGTCGAGAGGAAGAACTGGGCTATCAATGGTGCAGCTAGATCCATGATGCACAATCAAAGTTTTCCTTTGTACCTATGGGTAGAGGCGAGTGCTACTGCAGTTTACCTGCAGAACAGGAGCCCCCACAGGATATTGGGGAATATGACTCCTGAGGAGGCCTTCACTGGTAGGAGACTCGATGTCGAGCACATCAGGATCTTTGGGTGCTTGACCTTCTCTCATGTCCCCTCAGAGAAGAGGACAAAGATAGACCCCACAACCCAGCAGGGGATTCTAGTTGGATACTCAAAGGTGTCCAAAGATTATCGTATATACATTTCATCACTTAGGAGAGTGGTGGTGAGAAGAGATGTCAGATTTGAGGAGGATAGGGATTTTCAGAGATCTCTTGAGTTGAGAGTCAGTGTTGAGGATGATGCAGATGCACTAATTAATGTCTCAGAGGGAGCACAGCCTCAGGTTTCCAGTACGCTAGTATCAACAGTGATAGGGTCACCATGCACAACATCAGGGTCACAGTCAAAGGGTGTTCAGTCAGAGGGGGCAGAGGCTTGGGGATCTCAAAGTGTTGAGACTAGCCCTGAGGCAGTTACTCTTGGGTAGAGAGACCTTACTTCTCCATTGACCACTTCAGGGAAGAGGAGATTATTATGGGATGATCTCAACCTTTGATTAGACTTGAGATGGGATGATCTCAACGGTCTATCTTTTAGGTTTCCTTATGGAGGTTCAAGAGGGGTGCAAAGGAGGATAAGCCAATTCACTCATTTGTTCACTTGGATATCTTGAGAGAGAGCATGAGCATGAGGTTTCAGGAATTGTTTGAGGCTAGCGTGGGTGCTTCCATCCATGGAGACAGCCAGCGAGCTTAGGGCCTCAGTTATATATTGGGAAGGTTCTTGCTTGGAGGAGGGAGCACTTGGTGAGGAGGGCACATCATCACCAGGGAGGACTTTTAGAGCTCATATTGTAGTGAGGTTTATTTTAGAGGGAGGCTACTCATCAATATCAGAGTACTGTGGAGGGGTTTCTTAATCAAAGCTTCCAGTTGGCTTCTAGCTCCAGTTCAGTGGTCTTGTCAGCATTTATGGAGGGCACAGCATCCTAGGGCTCTCTTGCTTCAGTTGGACTTGTGTTGCAGCTTGGATCAAGTTGCTATTGTATCAGGTTTTTCTATATATTGTACTTGTTGTATTCCATCATCCATTCTCCCTACATATACACTTATATTCCAAACCGGTTTTCCCCGGGGGGGTTTTATCCAGGGTCATATTGACCAAAAATACCTGTGTTCATTTTCATGAGTTTAGAACTATTGTATTTTCAGGTGCTAACCCTTGGTGACAAAAACTACATGCTAGAGCACCAAAATCGCTTATGTAACCATAACAAATCAGCAAAGAAGTTCCATAACTGTTGGTTGTTATAAAACAACAGCAAAACCTTCATTGACAGTTGAAACTTTGAGCCAACTTGAGGTCAAAGACAGACCTAGTTGGCAGCTTGATAGGACCTGGAAAATCTTCATACAGAAGCATCATAATCTCATTTTCCCATGCAACTATTTCTCAATGTTTGGTAAGATAAGATTCCATCAAAGATAATCCATTTTTCTTACCCAGAAGTTCCATTTACCAGCAAGTTATTGTGAAATTCCAACAATCTTGAGCGGAGCAGATCGTTTGACCTCTAAATACAACGAATTGATATCTTAAAGAGTTTATGATGTTTTAGTGACAGAACGATATGAGATATGTGAACTTCAATCAAGTTACTTGTGAGTTTTAAAGAAGTCCAGAAGATTCAAAACACTAATCTCAAGTTAAGTTTGCATCAACTATGTTAAAGGGTTGTTAAAGGGTTGCCTAGAAATTGGGCAAGGGGTCAACTATGTTAAAGGGTTGTTCTTTACAAAATATTACAAGTTACTTACAAGTTTACAAAAGAATAAATCCAATGAAAGAATACCATGTACAATTACTTACAATAAAAACTGCTAGGATACAAATCATATAAAGCAAGCTAACCACATTTAACTTCTTATGTGTGCAGGATATCAAAGACTAAATCATCACCAAATCTATGAGATCATCATCAACACATTACATCATCAAAACATTCCAAATATTTAGAAGATTTAAGCACAACGTTATAGAGATTACTAAAGATGATCCACACTCTTAGTTATTAAACACCCCCAAGTAGTTTATTAGGTTCGGTCTAGGGTTTAATTATTAAGCTTTCTTAAGATTTATCAAATTTTAATTAACTTTCACCAAAGCCTCCTCCTCCTATTTCCAAATAACTACTGGACCCTCAAGATAGTATGGAAATGAGGCCAACCCTAGCAGAACCAGTCAGCCCAAGACAAGAGTACTTCCCGGAGAGGACACACACCTGGTGCGCCACGGGGTAGTCCCCTGCCACTACCCTCCATTGTTTTCCTCAAGCCCCATTTTAGAAGGTGAAGATGGTGGTCTAAGGTACCCTAAATAGTCTATTAAGTATAGATATTGATTAGGTAGACTTTTAGGTGATTATTAGAGTGTTTTGAATATTTTAAGACACTTTTAAAGTGTGATTTAGTGATATGGCCGAAACTGTGATTAGATTTTAGGTGTGTTGCTTCTAGCTTATGCAATTCAAGTATATCAACACATGTAAAGCAAATAAAGAGATGGCTGAAAAAATGATTTAGGTTATCACATGCACTTAAAGAGCTTGCTATGAAAGAAAAGCACTAGGGCAAGAACAACTTGCCTTCAAGAGATAGAAAGTAAATTTAGTGTGTTTGCCTACTTAACCATTCAACATATTCAAGCCCAAGCAAGTGGCTTCCAATAGATATAAGCAATAAAAGAATAAACCAATTACTTGTCAAACACTTAGATGTTAAGCATTAAGATCTAAACCATGTGCATGAGAGAAAAAGAAAATAGACTTGAAATTAAACTAAGCAATAAGGTAGATCTAGTTAGATTACTTAAGTGTTGCCCAATAGGCTTAAGATTATGATATAGATCTAAAACATAAGAAATTATATCATTGAACCATAGATCACATTAATCACATCAACACTTAGCCTTACCTATTGAGGTATTCCTCTCCCAACTAGGTAGGTGATTATTATAGGTTTGCTTTGCTTGCTAGAATAGCTACACACAACCAAGAAAAATTAAGGAAAACCCTTGCCTTTTAGGGCAAGAACTTTCCACAAGAACAAGAGAGATTATATGTGATAAAATGACCTACTTAAACATTGTATGCTAGCTGAAAATGAAATGTATGAGCAGAAATATAGATGAAGAGTAATTGGGTTAGAGAAATGGAGTGTATGAGTGCTTCAAAAGACCCTTCTCTTTGAAGGAGTTCCCAATGAAACCCTAGAAGTATAAACCTGCAAAACCTCCTTAAGTGATATGCATACAAGAGATAATATGTTGATGTATGTAAATAAAATGACACTTCAATCCTATCTAACACATCAAGATAGATAAACCCATAAGCATACACATTAGTAGATCTACCTAGATAACACTTTACCTAAGATCCAATGTTGCAATCACCCAAAGCAATTTTGATACAATATTACCTCATATTCATAAGAAAACCAAGCATACGCCTTGCTCCTCTAGTTATCCTCCAAAGTTTCTCCTTTATTGATATTACTCAAGAAAAATAGTCTTGGAGAGAAAATACTCCAAAACCCTAGAGCATAGAATGGAAATGAATGAAATTATGGAAAGAGAGAGAGAAAGTGTAAAATCAAGTAGCATAACAATAGCTCAAGATATGGTGAGTTGGGAGAGAGAAATGAGATCTATTTATACTTGGAGAGGAAAACCTACCTCTCTTATATCTAAGCCAAGTGTCCACCACCAAGCAAATGAGTAGATCTCAAGGCTAGGGCGCACCACTTAGGGTTTGCACAATAGATCTAGGGTATAGAAAAATAGCTTGGATAGATTCAAGGGTGTGTAGGAGGCATGGGATTTGTGCCAAGGTAAGATAAGAGACACAAATAATTTTTTAAAATTATTTTGTGGAGTTTCAAGAAGAGGGAGGGTGCACTTCTCTTGGAGGGCACTCCACAAAGGTAAAAATCAATTAAATGAGAGGGATGAGTGAGGTGGAGCGAGTGGGGTCACCTCTAGGGGTGACATGGAGGCTAAAGGGATTTAAAGGTCAAGAGAGGGGGGCACACTCAAGTCACAAATTAATTAAAAAGGAAAAACGTCAATCCCCCTAGGGGGGCGTGATTTTTTAGTGTGGAGGTGGTGTAAGGGGTTAGAATAGGTTGGAAAAGGTTAGGAGGGTTATGTTATGCTTAGGGGGTCTCTCTCTAACCATCATTTCAAATTTTCACATCCTCTAACTCATTATTACAATTTTTTACATTTTTCCATATTTGGACTTTAGCAATTAAAATTGTTGTTTTAGACTGACTGACACTCCGGGTGGACAAACCCATGGCTAAAGTTGTTCAAATGAGATGAAACTTGGTCCATGGGTGTAGGGGGTGCTATTCCATTTCTTTTGAGCATAAATACCCCTATCAAAATTCCAAAGACCTAGTTTTTACAATTATTGCTCAAAAATAATTAATTAATTAAACCTCCAAACTTAGGGAAATTTAATTAAAAATTAATTAATTAAAAAAAAACTGACTTAGACTCGACGGAATTCCGCAAAAAATTCTAATATGTCTTGCATGGTCATTTACAATGATTCCCTATAATAGTTACCAAAACATAAGCCCACTAGAACGTCGTTCACCACTTTGGAGGAGTTATTGCAAGTGTGAGGGAAAAACTCAAGGGAAATCAAGAGGGTCGAAAAGCCCAATTGATAACCTAAGGATAAAAGACCCTTGGTGAAAGGAACTCCCCCAGTGAACCGATCCCAAGGTAACTGACCTAGACATGACTCATGCAGACCTATTACATTATTAACCCACACAGGGGTGTGGAAATTCCATTACAAAATAAAGTGTTGGGTCCAAACACTGCCCTGTAGGACCAAAATTCTTCGACAACATGGCATCTGATGATGCATCTCTTCATGGCACATGATTTGACCACCTGTGTTGGAGAGGCGGTCAACAGGTGGCACCAATATAGGAGGCATTAGCAACAACAAAAATAGGTGCAACAACAACAAGGAGACAATAGTAAGCTGGATAAGCACCCTTAAGGGTTGGCGGCAGTAGTGGAGAAGAAGAATAAACTCTTGGAGGTAAACTTAAGCATGCCACACCTCTTCTAAGAGAGACGCAACACTTAAACAAGCAGCAAGGAGGGAGTCGTACCCTGTACCAGCAACCAAAAGGGGGGTGGGGGTGCACCACACACCAACAGGCAAGAGGGAGCAGCACCTCACACCACAGCCAAGAGGGGAGCTACACCTTACACCAGTAAAAAAATTCAAACCAAGAAGGCTCCACCAAAAACTCAACAAGAATTAACCAAGGAGGCCACACCCTAAGCCAGGACTGAAACAAGAAGAGGGTCGCAAACAATTCAGACCAAGAGATGCTTGGAGGAGAAAGAATATATAAAGTGTGTGAAAGAGAGAGGAAGTGGTCTTCTTTTATAGTTTAGGTAGTAGGTTAGGTTAACTAAACTAACCCAAACTTTAGGGTTAAATTAAAACCCAATAATAAAACAATTATAAAATAATTAATATTTTAATTATAAAATATTAATTAGAAAGTCAACAAGTCAAGGTGACTAGAAAAGACCAACACCACATTAAGAAGGACATGGCACAAGCAAGGGGAGGCAACAAGAAAAAATCAAAGGGGTCTTCTTCAATGGAAAAATGTCCACAAGGGTCTCATGAAAACTTATAAGCTTTTATCATCTCAGCATAAGAGGAAGGTCACTGATGTGATCATGTCCTTCTTCTTCACTGCTCCTAGGTCTCATGGACTATCCCGGGAGAGAAGAAGATCACGCATCGTCTCGTCTTGGTACTTAACCAAGAACTGTCTGGTCCCAAACAAAAATACCCCAGAACACATCTGCGGGCCCTAGATCACCACTAGGGTCTTATCCACCAAGGTACACAACCAAGGATCAATCCAAGCACGAGAAAGGATTCCCTGGAACACATCCAAGGGCCCTAGAACACATCTAGGGACTTATATCATCAAATTTCTTGGTCCTTAACCAAGAATTTCCTGGTCCCAAACTAGGATACCCCATAACACATCTGGGGGGCCTAGATCACCACTAGGGTCTTATCCACCAAGGTAGAAAACCAAGGATCAATCCAAGCACCAATCAAGGATTCCATGGAACACATCCAGGGGCCCTATAACACATCTAGGGATTTACATCATCAAATTTCTTGGTCCTTGACCAAGAACCCCAGCAATACACTGGGGCCCTCACTAGGGTATTTTTCCATGGCTCTAACTGCTTGATCCCAGACCAAGAACCCTAGGAGTGTACTGGGGGACCTAGATCTCAGCGAGGGTGTTTTCCATCCTCCCGGAGAATAGCTCTTGCAACTGCTTAATTTTAACACAAATTATCTTATTGTACAAGGCTTGGACACAACAATATGAGCTCAATGAACCTTCCCTTGCTCTTATTAGTTATATGAACCCAGGTTTCAACTCAAGATTTCAACATAAGGCAATGCTCCTATATGTTTATATTCAACTCCCATTCTACTTAAATATCATTCATGTAAACCTATGTAATATGGAAATTATGTAACACAAAGTATGAATGGCCTTTACTTCAACATATGGAATGGTTATCAATTCACACCAATAATATTTGAGATGGTTGCACCAAACATATGAATAAGACAATCCACCAAAGGAAAAATATGATTATGAACCAAGGAATTACCTCACACACAACCAACGCATGGACTGGAGGAGAGATTTATTGGTTTTGGGCCACACTTGACATCTTGTAGCACAATTTCCCATTTTGAGGTCATCTAAACATTATGAAAACGCCCAAGCAGCCAAGACAGGGTGCATATAACCTGTATGGCCCTGTTATCCACTAGCTTGTGGATACATTCCCCACACAAGTGTATGTCCTGAAACGTATTAAACAGTTCTATGACAAAACAGAACAGAAGGATTGGAGACCTGGTATACTGTGTGAACAGATTCTGCATCTGTGATTATCTATTCAAGGACTGGTTCATCTACTTCAACAAGATTCTTACTTCCAGTTCATTAAATGAGAGTATGAATATGTGAGAATCCAGTGAACAAATGAACTAGTGCAACCTTCAAATATAGGATATTTGAAAGCTGTACAAGAGTCCCTTAAATGAGTCTGCAATCAAAATGAAATATGAAGTAGATAATCGAAAAGTGTGAGTGAACTGTCAAATCTCGGGATCACCACAAAGATGGTGAGCCAGGTTCTTGTCCTGTTAATGTTTTGAGTATCATCTCTAAGAATTGTACAAGTCAACTTTGTGAAATGATAATCAAGGAAATATATTGCTAGAAGATGATAATGTTGAGGTAATTACTAAGAATCCTAGTAAAGGGACAATACAGGGAGGTGGCATTTTGGAAATTAAGGATAGCACTAGAACTGACTTTATTGTCAAGGAAATTCAGATGTTTTGCCAATGATAGTGACTATTAAAGGTTTAGGTGACAAGGACATCGTCAAGGAGCACGAAAATAGATTACTCTGTAATGAAGTGGCTAGGAAATCTACCCTGGTTTCTAGTCAGGTTGACTTTGAGTATGATATAACTTAGGTGGATAAATAGAATTGAGAGGATATTGTAAAAGGAGCCAATAAAGATTGTGTGAGGGAAAATAAATTATTCCAAACACTTCTGCAATGCATGGTTGGCCTCAAGTTTACTATCCCTGAAGAAGGAAATCAGTTGCAACTATTAATACTTTATAAATCAAGTGGGTACTCATTTAAATTGAAATACCCATCTGTTGAAAATGATCCACATCTTAAGAAAAATGGAGAGCCACTCTATCACAAAGTCTCTCTAGGAACATTGCAGAAAATTGCTCCAGACTGGATAAAAAAGAGTCTAAGACAACGCATAAAACAAAGATCTTTGTACATGATGAAGTGGATGAGTAAATGCAGAAATTATAGCAGGCCGAAATTGCAAAGGGCACCTAACCTCTGGTCTTCATGAGCTGTGAGATATATATATATATACACACACACATTTGAGTGCTGGAATAAATTGTGCTGCGCCGACCTGTGATGGTGCTTGAATTAGGGCCGACCTACATGTGTTGAAAATGACTTGTGATTGTTAATTCATTAAGAGCCGACCTTTGTTGCTTTGGAGGGATGACCTGTGAAAATATGGATGATAAGTTGAAGGAGCATTTGGGGTTTGTACACCATCAGTTGGAGGAAGTATAGAAGGTTTTCAATGATAAGTTGGAAGACTTATTAAAGGATCCATGCACATTGAAGGGCCTTTAGAGGCTGGACGCTGCAACAACACCCCCACTGTCCCCTCATTTGTGGAAATAAGTCACTATTGCGGGTTTTTGCCCCTTAATTTTGTACATATGGCTTGAGAATCCCTTCTTTTCTATATTTTAGGATTAATTAATTGAAGAAGAGAATCTTTTTCCCCTCCATAAGCTATATTAGGGGTTTTTAGCCTTAGAAATTAATATTTTATTTTGAGGGAACTTGAGCACCTCCCCTATAAATAGAGGTGCACTTCCTCTCATTTGGACACAACAACTTGAGGGAGAAATCCCTTAAGAGATCGGAAATTTCTCAAAAACAAATCGATGCTTTGCATGGAGGATTAAAGAACTTGATTGATGAGATCATTTTGCAAATGTTTTTCTTGTCTTTGGTGAATGATTTATGAAGCTAGAGTTTCTTCATGTATGGCGACTTGATTAAATGTTCTTCTTCAAGTTTAAGTGTTGGCTCATGGTATATTATGGTGGATACTCTATTAGATGGTTAATAGTTGCATGGTATCTTCTATCCTTGGCTCATTTTGTTGGAAACCCTAAGGAAGGATATTGTTTATCCCCTTTCCTTACTTCATTCATCTTAAACTTTGTTGAAGCATCTAAGACCTAGCCTAGGGATTACTATTGTTTATCCCCCTATACCTTGTCTTGGCTAGTTTCTAGTCCTAGTGATTAAGATTGTTTATCCCCCTAAGGCTTGACCTAATTTACTTTTGATCTTGTGCTAGAAATCAAAGAAAACATAAGATGACATTAGGGATTGTGAGGGTACACCCCTAACTTGTTTCCCTAAAGGATCATACCTAAGGATTGTAAGGGTACATCCCCCTAGGTTCAATCCTTAAGATTTCTTAGTTGTTTTTCCTCTATTAAAGTTTCCATTGAATTGACTCCATTTGCCAATGAAAAGACACTAATCTCCAGTCCTATGATGATTTTCATACTCTAAAGCTACCCAAAACCAGTTTTCCTAGACTTCACTCTCCACATCGTCTTGAGCTTCCTTGTTCTAAGTCCTAGCCATATTAATCCAAGGAAACCCCCTTGAGCTGGAGGAGAGTTGGACTGAAGTGAAAGAAGGTTGGTGAGGTGACAGTAGCCTTCCCTCTCGATTACGCAAGATTGCTTTTGAGCTTTCATATTTTAGCTCAATAAGTGTGAATTTGTGCAATAACATGCCCCATACAACCTCTCTACCAAAAAGAAAACAATCGTACAACCTCCCAAGAGCTGAGAATTGATTTGTGCAGCTATGGAATGGATTTTTCATGTTTATTGGGCTATATATTGACCCTCAATAAGCCATGGGAAGCCAGATAAACCTCTAAAACTTAACAGGAAGCTCACAACAACTAGGGTAAACCACAGTGGCGGCTTTCCTTACTTCCAACAATCAAATTCACAAGAAAATCAGATTTAGAAACTCCCTACAACATTGCATCAACCAAATAATGGTGTCCACAAATCTCCAATCTCAAAAATAAACCAACAATGGAGGATAGAGCGTTGTTGCTACCCTTTAAATGCTAAGGTGAATGCATCTACGATGTAAAACACAAAGCAATTACATGAAATAATTCACCTTAGATGCAACGCCATTAAACGATCATTCATGTCATTGCAACGCCATTAAAATATCATTCATGTCATTGCAACGCCATTAAAATAACTCAAATAACAATTTAAATACAATGCCATTACTATCCATCTATCTATCTATCAAGCAATGACATGAATGATATATATAGATAGATAGATACACACTCACACACACACACTTTTCCTTGCAACTTTACATTTCATATGGTAGCCTTATGATGTGATATTTTAATGCAATCGTGGACACCAATCATGATGGCATGGGGACCTTCACACCAACAACCCAGTCTCCTTCATTCGTAGCCTTGAACCTTGCCCATGTCAATCATCGTAGAGCCTATGCCAATAGCCATATCACTTTGTGCAGATCTGATTCGGATAACAATATAGCCGAGTATGAGGGCTTGTTACTTAGAGTTAGGATGGAAAAGGATAAAAACATCAAAGTATTGAAGGTATGTGGAGATTTTGATCTAGTGGTGCAACAAATTACTAATCGGTGTTCAACAAAAAATGAAATCCTTAAAAGTTACCATAAATTATAATGCAATCAGGGATTATATTGACTTTCTATTATTGTTGTGCCTAGAGAGAAAAAATTTTAAATCCATCATTGATTTGATGGATGTTTCAACTTCTAAATTGCAGCCCCGTCACTTCAAAGGTGTCAAAATGGAAGTTGTTTTAGACCTATAAAGTCTAATAATGTTAACCATTGGCACATATTTAGGGTTGGGGAGCATATTCCTAGATATTTGCATAAGACTTTGCTTTGCATATTTTGATGCAACAACTGAAATCAGCAAGGGAAAGGATTAATGCAGTGGATACGAAAGAGGATGAGCCAAAAAAACATCTAACAACCAATAAAATACCCAAGGGCTCAATTTCTCTTGAGACAATGTTTGACCAGGATTATGGGACAAACTTACATCATGATCATATTAGTGTTACTGCTGATTTTTTTGAGATTAATCTCGGTACCTCAAGGCTCAAATAGACCCAAGATTGTAAAGATTGGAAAATCATGCACACCTCTTGGATGGAAAAATATCCAAGATTTATTAGAGAATTCCGTGATGTTTTTTCTTACAATTATGATGATATAAAAGCTTACATCATTAATGTTATTAAGCATGCAATCCCTTTGAAGAAAGATGCCAAGCCATTTCCATAGAAGCAAATGCCCATCAATCCCAAGTTCGCACCCATCATTCAAGAAGAGATTTAGAAGATGTGTGATGCCCAAATCATTGCTCCTATCAAGTGTTCTAATTGGGTCACTAACATTGTATCAATATGCAAGAAAAGCGGTGAGATAAGCTTGTGCATTAATTTTCGTAATCTGAATATCATGTCATTAAAGGATAATTACCCCTTAACTAATATGGAGTAGTTGTTGTAGAAAGTCACAAGAGTTGAGATGTTATCAATGCTCAATGGATTTTCAGGGTACAATCATATTTTAGTGGAAAAATAAGATTAGCATAAGACTGCTTTCACTACCCCATGGGGGACTTCTACATAAATGTGCATGCCCTTCAATTTAATCAATGTCAATGCTAACTTTCAAAGGGACATGGATCATGCTTATCTGGTTAATCTGATTATTGCTCTTTATTAGGATGATCGGACTATTTTTTTCTAAATAGAGGAACAACTGTGTTGATCACTTGAGAAATATCTTTGAGTGATGCAAACAGTTTGGCATTTCATTGAACCCAAAAAAATCATTTTTTAATGTGACTGAAGACAAACTTTTGGTCCATGTTGTAAATAAAGAAGGGGTAATGATCAATCCATCTCAGGACATTCACTTGCCACAGAGTAAAAAATAGATTCAATATTTCTTCAATAAGATCAACTTCATACGAAGATTTGTCCAAATTTTGTTGAAATTACTAAACCTATTTCAGATTTTCTCAAGAGAGATCAGAAGTTGGTTTGGGATAAATTAAGCAAGAAAGCATTCAATGACATAAATCAAGGAACATCAAGTGCCCCTATGTTGGTGAGTAGAGCGAGAGCATTTTTTTATATAAAATGCATTTTTATATATTATAATGCATTTATATTAAAAAAATGCAGAATG
The DNA here is from genome assembly GCA_009831015.1 of Picea engelmannii. Taxonomy (NCBI): domain Eukaryota; kingdom Viridiplantae; phylum Streptophyta; class Pinopsida; order Pinales; family Pinaceae; genus Picea; species Picea engelmannii. Next base: position 558,472 of record ML795905.1, read on the forward strand.
CCAAATTAGTGGCAAAATATATGAAAATATACATATTTGTGCTACTTGTAGATAAGAATCAAGATAAAATAAGTTAAGATAATTCTATTAATATCCAACAAATAACCACAAATAGGTCAATGGGACTGCTAAGTACAAAAGTATCAATACACTGTGGGACTGCAATGACCACTCCTATAGAAACCAAAGACAAATCTAATCTAAGATGTAAACTCTCTATACTAGGAAAGAAAGAAGTGCTACTGGAAGAGCCAGATATATGAAAGAACCACTAAGGGTTTAAAAGATAAAAACAAAAGACACCCTAGGGGGGAAATGCCTAAGAGAAGGGCACAAGGGCAGTGCTCCATGTATCTATTGTATGAAGAAGAGGAGGAGATCTTGCTACATTATTATGAAGTCAGAAATGTCATCCACGGTAGATTAATGATTAACCATTTAAGAATCAACCATCTATCAATTACAAACATAGAAATTCCTAAACCATATAATAGGAAGTAGACCATTGATTTATGGAATGAAATAGGCTATCCACTAATTGTCAACATGACCAAAGAGTTATGTTTACAAAATAGGCCACCTGCATAAGTTCTGAAATGATAATTTAACTTAAATATGAAGACCAAACGGTTTGGAACAAATTCCAAGGTCATTTCCAGCTGCAGTAAAAAATAATTTTCAAAATTTTTTGAGATCTATTCTAGCAGATCTGAAGGTCATTTCTAAAAGCAATGTAGTAGATCTCAACACTAGAAATATTGTTTCCAGCACAGTGGAAACCATCAACACACTACCTGAGGCACACCCACTGGGAACATTCATACAACAGTTTAGCATAAATTTTGAGATAAAAGCATCACCTTCAACTCTGTTTATCTGGGAAGCAACCTAGGCAGCAATTTCAGGAGGCGTTTCCAGCAAAGAAGGTGTTTTCATGAGGGACATAAACAACAGTCTTGGGTGCTGATTTCAAGAGGTATTTTCAACAAAGTATGAGGAACTCATATCAGTTATTAACAACAGCATAAAGGCACACTTCACTAGAAGAATTTGATGGAAAATCAATGGGTTATTGGAGTATTCAATTCCTGGCAACACCTCTGACAGTATAAGGTGCATTAAATGAGAAGAAGGGCAATGTTTTAGTGAGGGTTACATTCTCTATTCATGGCAAAAAAGAGAGATAAAATTATTTTCAGCATGAAGGCGCATTTAATAGGCCTCTTACATCCCATTTTCAGCAACCATTTGGGTGCACTGCACATGGAGTTACTTTCACCATTTATAGAACTACATTTCTAACAGCAGTTACAATCCTATTTCTAGGCAGCATTAGAACACATCACTTAAAGAGGCTACTTATCCTATTGGTGGCAGCATTGATGGTGAGTTAATGGGAAGTATTGAAAATGCATCACATTTAGGAGTTGTGATCATTCAATAGAGGGCACTCATCCCAAGACACTCATTAACACAATGAGGGTGTTCCATATCTAGCCACTACTCAATATTCAGTGACATGATAAAAGGAACACCACTTTGGGAGTCACTTTGTCCACTCTTCATTCCACCTATTTCACTGAACGAGAAGCATTGATATAGTCTCCTATTCTTGTTCTATAATAGATGATGAGCTTATCCCTTTTACAGGTTGATCGGTATTTTTGAGTCTTACATTTCTCTCATTCTTCCTTCCTACGTGTCACATTGGAGAGTTAGTAGCAATACAGGAGATTGTTCTTGCTGGCCTTTAGAAATGATTTACAAATTCACCAACTTTGGATGTAATAATGGGATTGGTAATACAAAGATCTTCTCTTTGGGCAATCAAAGAAAACTTTTATGTGGAGTGTGGACTGCTTGATGTGATTATCTGTTTGATGTGATATTTATTCATTTGTAGAGTAGGACTTAACAAATCTACATCCACATTTCCTATTTTCCTTCCTCCATCACCCAAATATTTGAGGCACCGATCCAACTGAGGTGAAATGAAAGTGCTTCAACATCAACCTGATCCTTTTGTTTGCTAATTGTACCCATTTAGGTTCAGATCTACAACTTACTCTTGCAGATTTGACCTCCAATCAACAGATTGTCATGGGATTCAATTATGCATGACATACATAAGTGTCATTTTGCGATTCTAGTTTGCTAATTTGTTTTTAGAGTTACATTTCCAAAGTAGGCAGAAAACAAACATTTGTATTTTAAGGTTTGCTCTAATCTTAAAAATTTGTTAGTTTGACCTTATATCCCACATGAATACCCCCTGAGGCTGGAAAAGTACCAGCCCAAAGCAAGAAGAAACCAGCCAGGTGACAGTGTGCGTTGGCCTCTTGATTGTTACACTCAAAGTCCCTTGGTTATCTTGTGACAAATCACCAATATTATCTTAAGTGCTAACAAGGCCCCACCAGGGAATAGGACCATTGACAAAGACCAAAGTAGAAACAAGGCAAGGGATCCTCCATGAGTTTGATTTAATTAGATAATTTTGGCTTGCACAACAAACCATGTAATTAGAGGTAGTGCTCTTGATTGGTCTTATGTGGTGGGATCCACAAATAGTCTTGACTAATAGTGATACTCACATGGATAATGAATTAATGTGATAAGGTTGCGTTCATTGGGGCTTGTTGGACAAAGATGAGGACCTCTAAATAATCATCCTAAAGGTGGAGTAATATGAAAGATTAAATTTTTAATGCTACAACAATGGCATTTTAGTGGATATTAAAATAGGGTTTAGAAAGAAGTACTTAGGCATAGATTATAACACCTTAATTCCTTGGCTAACATTTTCGCCAATCCTATTTGGGGTATTTTTCCTGACCTTGATCATTACTTCCCTCCTCCTTGTTGACAAATGCTTCCTTCCTTGTTGAGGTTTTGATATAGGAAAACCATCATGACTATGGATAAAAATTTTGTAAGCCACTCATAGTCTTCAACCATGTCCTTCTCAAAGTTCTAATGCATAATGTCCTCACAAAACCTTTGCTTCATTTTTGGTCCCACCTCATGCCCTTGAGCCATGATAACGTCACTAGGCACCCTTAAGAAGTTTTTCATCATAACCATGTTCCTTCTTTACCTCCACAGTTGAATTTAGCACCAAACAAAACCTCTACACCATCAATTTTTTGAATTTAGCAAATTGTTGTCATTGTTAATTGGTGATCTCAAAAGTCCAACAATGACCATGATGATGTCCAATATCCAACATACATGTTTCTAAAGAAAATCTTTTGGCTCTACCACTTCAATTTAACTCACAGGGTTCTTATTAGAAGATTACATATGATACGAAAACAGAAACAAGGATCATAATACAAACCCATGGAATATTTCAAGGTGAAGCAGGCTATGAATTTTAATAAGGATCAATGGGTTAAAATTTAAAAACTACTATTATTTTTTACAAGAAATTTAGGAGGAGTTGCACATGAATAAATCAGTTCAAATGAGTTAAGCTTTAGGATCATGCCAATGGATAGGAAATAATTTCTTTAACTTTATAGGACTAAGTGACTTGCTCATTCTTTAAAGATAATATCATGAGGAAGCGGGGTCATGTAACAAGGTATTTATTTGTGGTGTAAACAATTGGAGGAAAAACAAAAATAAGTCACCAGATTTTCTTTAAAGATATATTTGTTAGTTTTTGTTTCAGATTCCAAAAAAGTCTATTTGGTACCTATGTTAAGTCCAATGGCGTCCAAATCATCACTAACTCTACAATAAACAAACTTTAGTTTGAAAAAGTAGTGCGCCAAAATTCCTTTTTGAAAAATATTCTTTTGATTAATTTGAGGGAAACATTTCCATTAGCACCCACCTGAAAAACAAACAATGTTGTCATTGATTTCTATGAACTCCAGAACATGGTTTGATTGACTTCACTAATTCAGAGGGAATACTATATGTTTTGGTTCTTCATAAGATTTCGAGCAGATTTGAAATTATCTTCTAATGAAAGCTTCTGCTTGGAGGGAATCTCCACAAACACCTCAAGTCACACTTGTGGACTCCATTTGTAGGGTTTTGAAGCTTTCTTCCCTTGCAATCCAATGATAGGCATTTATTCTACTTGTAATAAGATGGGTATAAATGTGGCAACTTGGTTCTGAATGATCTGTATGGTTCGAAATTTGACATATGAATTTGTTGGGTCAAAATTGCACCTCCAGCTTCTTGCTCAAAAAATAAAGTAGTATGAAATCAAAATGGTTTTGGATAAGGTTTGTACATTTGGTCTAAAATGGGAAACATTACTACATTTTGGGTAGCATACTATGTCAATGGCAACACTACCATTGGAAATTCCCCATTGACTAGGGCAACAACCCCAATTCTATCTCACAATTGTTCTCAGACAACAATGACAAAGAATGAACACACATTGAGGGGCCTACTAAGTTTGTTGGGAGAGCCTTTGGGACTAAGAATGGCATGATTGTCAGATTCAAGTTGGTTGGTTACATGGTAGGAAAATTACCATAGTTCATTCCAAATTTGGGAATATTAACCATGGAAGTTTGGAGTATTTGAAGGTACAACCATATACACTAAACTCACAACTACAACCACAACCACAACCAAGATAGCTATACAGCTTGAAACAAAATCTCATTTCAAATCAAACATATACACTATATCTCAATAATAAATCCTACAACAACAACAACAACCAGTGACTCAAATTACATCATTCGCCAACATAATCATATGATACTTCCCCATAACCATTCTCTACCCTAGTTAGAACTTAGAACAAGTTTACTACAATAAGATAAAAACAAATTAATAAACAATTAATTTTTAACAAGTGAGATTCGTCTTACTTTTGTAGATTTGAAATCTTATATTTATTTTATTTTAACTCTAAAATCAAAATAAATGTAAACCAAAACTACTACTCTCCTTCCTAGTAACATTATAGATATTGGAAGCCAAGGTTATTGAAGTTTAAGAAAGATTGCGCTCTCTTTTCTTGTCAACATCTAGGTTTCATAAGTTTTTAGGTGCACAAGGAAATGTGCCAATACTTTTCAACTATAATTACTTCTTTGTTGTTTTTAGGCTTCTTGTAAAAGACAGATGATTAAAAATGTAAGTGATTTTCTTGTCATCATCTAGGTTTCATAAGTTTTTAGGTGCACAAGGAAATGGACCAATACTTTTCAACTATAATTATAATTACTTCTTTGTTGTTTTTAAAATTCTTGTAAAAGACAGATGATTAGAAATTTACTTTTCATAATTTTAATGGTATGGAGATGAAAAGCAATATATTAAAGATCTATATAAATAAAGAATTTTGGGTAGACCCATTTCTAAGTAATGATTTTAAAACCCAATCCATGAAAATAAATTTTAATATAAAATACAAAGAATGTTACTAGATTAAATGCATCATCTACTGGTTGAACTATTTTCTCCCTTTTTAAAATACAGAGAATCACAGAATCGGTATCTACCGTGAATAGGTATTAGAAAAACTGCAATCAAGTACAAGCTGAAGCTACTCGGGATGGTTGACTGTGCGGTCCACATATGTGAGTTTATTACATGTGGCTGGCTCCACAAATATAGTCTCTAGGCTCAGAAATTCATCCGTGCCCTGCCCCACCCTGGAGAAATGCTTTTCCAATAGCGTTTCTACATTTAGGTAAATCAAAATCAAAATACTTTGGCTAGATTTAGCGTTTCTACATTTGAGTAATGGTATATAAAGGCTGATTGGTCTTTGGTCTGAGCTAGCACCAACAGCTGGTAGTGAGCCTTTCGCTCTATTAAATTCCCTCGGGTGTAGACGTACCTCCGTCAATGTGTGCTTATAATATTATATATTAAAGTTCACAACCACTTAACGAGTATAGAATGTCTACATACCTCAAACAACGAAGTAGTGGCCTGTACGCCACCATTAACGGTGTTGCACATACACCAACATCTCATTGATGGTATTCTATCTTTTTGGGCACGTCACTGCAAACCATTTACACACCTTTTAGCAAGATAAAAAGATGGTAGGAGAAAAACATCTTCGCACGTACTGTATTAATTATTTTCTCATTTTTTTGGAAAACAAGTACAAACAGTGTGTACCTACCTGGAGTAGCGAAGACAAAGGCGCAAGCCTGTATAAAAACGTGAGAGAGAAACCAGTGAAGGAGCTCAAACTAGGTTATAGAACACTGCAAGTGCAAAAAGTTTAGTGGGGAAAAAATTATGAAAACACAAACACAATGTTTCGCCTTAGTGTTGAATGCATACCAAAAAACAATTATCTACTTATATAAATTTAATATATAAATTTAAAATTTAAAAAAATATAAAAAATATAAAAAATTGTTAAAAAATATATAAATTTAAAATTTAATTTTTAATAAATAAAATTAATATATTTGTATTTATTTATTTTGAAAGTAGTTTTGAGTAATCTTTATGATATATTTATATTTTTAAAATATACAAATTTAAAATTAATTTTTTAATAAATAAAATTTAAAAAAATAATATATTTGTATATTATTTAAATTTTAAAAATGGGATGGGTTTTAGTAATCTTTTTGATATATTTATATTTCGAAAATATATAAATTTAAAATTAAATTTTAAATAAACAAAATTTAAAAAATTGATATATTTGTGTATTATTTTAATTTTATAAAATTAAAATTTTAAAAATTTGATGGTTTTACGACTCATAACCATTAAAATTAGTTTTTTTTTAAAGGTAACTTTTATGATATATTTATATTTCTAAAAAATATATAAGTTTAAAATTAAATTTTTAATAAATAAAATTTTAAAAATTAATATATTTGTATTTATTTATTTTGAAAGTAGTTTTGAGTAATTTCATGATATATTTATATTTTTAAAATATACAGATTTAAAATTAAATTTTTAATAAATAAAATTTAAAAAATTAATATATTTGTATATTATTTAAATTTTAAAAATGGGATGGATGTTTTTGAGTGATATTTATGATATATTTATATTTCGAAAATATAAATTTAAAATTAATTTTTTAATAAATAAAATTAAAAAAATTAATATATTTGTGTATTATTTTAATTTTATAAAATTAAAATTTTAAAAATTTGATGGTTTTACGACTTATAACCATTAAAACTAGTTATTTTTATTTTATTTTGAAAGTTTTTTTAAGTAACCTTTATGATATATTGTGTTTGCTTCATCACCTAAATATTACAATTATCAAAATATTAGATAATATTATATAATTATTAAAATTTTAATATAATATTAAATTAAGAGTAAATAATATTTTATAAATCACAATAATTATGTTTTAAAAGAAAAAATTAATATAAAAAATATATTTTAATATAAATCATAATACCCTCTTATAATTATCAAAATGTTAAATAATATTATATAATTATTAAAATTTTAATATAATATTAAATTAAGAGTAAATAATATTTTATAAATCATTTTAAAAGAAAAAATTAATATAAAAGAATATTTTAATATAAATCATAATAACTCTTATGTAGAAGAAAAATATTAATGTAAAAGGATATTTTAATATAAAATTATATTTTGAAAAGATATGTTATCAAAATTATTTAAAATTAATGACAAGTGATTGACATCTTTTAGAAAGGAGAATATTAATATAGAAAAGACATTTTAACATAGGGATACTTTGCAAACAAAATATATCACCAAAATACATTAATTTTGAATTTTGAATTGAAAGTTTACACTATAAAATCATATATATATATATATATATATATATACATATATATATATATATATATAGAATTATTCACAATACTTATATGTAAGAATGATAGTATTAATATGAAATTACCTTGTAACATAGAAATATATTATTTTAATGATAAGAATGTATTATAATTATTATGGATATCAACTATAAGTTAAAGAAAATCATGAAATCATATATGATGTAGAGAACATCAATTCAAAGTCTGCACTAGAAAACCAACATCCAAACAACTAAAAAAGTTTAGAAATATTTAAGAATTTTCATTTCATTGTAACAAAAAATTATAAATAATAATTAGCATATACCCATCTTAACTCCAATTTTACTAAGCTTCCATAGGGATTAAATCTCTCAAGGTGCAAACCCTTCCTCCTTAGTTGTGTCCGAATTTCACAAAAGGTTAGAGCGGACATATACAATTTTCATTTACTTAATTTTTATTATTATTATTTAAGAGTGACACGTGTCAGCTCTACATTGAATTTAGGCATAGAATCACACATCTACCTAATATTGGGCTCTAGAATGTGCCTCTGGGTGCAATAATAATATTAATAATAAGGATATCAAACACAAGCTAAAAATTATAATTATGGATAGCAAACACAAGTTAAAAATGGTTAAAAATTATAATTATGGATAGCAATCACAAGTTAAAAGTATTATAATTATTATGGATAGCAAACACAAGTTAAAAATGGTTTTAGAGGAGGATTTAGGTGAAGGGAGCTCTGGAGGGAAGAATGGTGATTTAGGGTTTGGGGTTTGTTGGTTCGTACAATAGGAGTACGTGAGGCCCTTTGTTAAGAAGCATGGAGGGGCCCTACTATGACGGAAGGTCCTAGCCCTGGGATGGTGGATCCTAGGTCTACAACACCTTTGCAAAAAGGGAAGACACAAGGAAAGGTGGCAGAGAAAAAGTCCTTTAAGGATGCACTCAAAGGTCGGCTAGATAATAAGGACAAGGATACTGGAATGGGGGGAGTAGGACCCGAAAAATAGGAAGATCAAACAAATTAGACAAAAACATAAAAGGAAGAGAAAGGACAAAAGCAACAGAGTCGTTTATAGAATGGTTGCTTACCTAAGACAATAGAAAACCTGAATTACGAGGTAACTTCACATGGCATAGGGAACTATATCCAACACATGAAATACCACGCACTGATAGGATAATTTATGGGCATCTGGCCTTCGGAAAAATATCTCTTGCTTTGGATCAAGGCCCGATGGAAGGTAAAGGGAAGGATAGATCTTGAACTGGGTTCTAAAGGGTTATTCACAACTATCTTCTCAGACCCTTCTGAGCGAAAAAAATTCTTTGAGGACGACCCTTATTTCTTCAACTCGGTTGGGTTGCACATGAGATATTGGACTAAGTGGTTCACCCCAGAGAAAGAAAACTTCACAGAGGCACCGGTTTGGATCCGCATGTATTCTCTCCCTAGGGAATTCTAGGAACTGGAAACCCTCAAAGGCAATAGAAATACCCTGGGAGCCTTTGTAAAGATTTTAGAGATCACCAAGGTGATCAAGTATGTATCCTATGCAAGGATCTGTGTTTACATGAATGTAGTAGGGGCTCTTCCCGAATCTATAGTAATCTCATATCAGGATGAAGAATGGACTCAAACATTAGATTATGAACATATCCCATTTAGATGCCAAAAATGCCACACCCATGGGCATATCTTTAGACACTTCCCCCTTAATGTCCCCACTTCAGGGAATGCGGGAAAAGGAGAAATAGATCCAGAGGGCTTGGAAAAAATCCCAAGCAAAAGAAAGGCGAGAAGAAGACAGCCTAAACAACAAACAATAAATCAGAATAAAACCACAAGTAACAATTTCCAAACCTTGGCAGGAGAATCTAGTGGAACTAATGAGAAAGAAAACGACAAGAAACCTGAAGCACCACCAAAGGTCACCCCAGGTTCCAAAGAGGAGGAGTAAAAAAGACGTAAGATCGAGAAAGAACCAGGACATAAAAAAATAGTTGACACATAAGTCCAGATGAGGGATCCTCCATCCTCAAGGGCCGACTCATCGGAGGAATCAGATATGGAGACAACCCAAGCAATGAAAATGGAGGAGATAAAGATAGATCTACCAAGACTTACTGATATTTATGGATTGGAAATAATCAATAGCCTAACCATCGATCAGATTCATAAACTGCAATCCGAACTAGACCCTGTAAAAGGGAAAGACAAGCTCGTCGAGCCCACAACAATGTCATTAGGAGGCATGGGTATCAAGACCAATCCCCTTACAACAACCAAGAAACAATCAGGTGAAGAGAAAAAAAGACGTAGAAAACCTTGTCGCCAAAAAATAGAGGAAACATGAGCTCTAATGATGGATTCAGAACAAGTAGTCTATCTCCCGGACAACTACTTCCCCCCCCCCCC
>ML795905.1:590589-618575 GCA_009831015.1 Picea engelmannii
TTCTTTCATCATTTTACTATGAACGAGAAACCATCGAGGCTAAATATTATATAGATTGTTCCTTCCAACTTCTTATAACTTATTTATAGTAACGTATACCATAAGATAATTGAAATAAAGACTTAACACTTAATGATTCAATCCTTCACTATATATAGCATTTATATATCTTAACTTATGTCTCATTCTACTAAAACTATTTACTATAGGTACTTGATAAACATATATATAATTATTTTTACTAGCAAGGATTATGTTTCATAATCTACTCGTTATTTATAAAGTCATTATTATTGCGACCATGAAAAAATGCCATGTATAAGGGGTCGCATGAAGGATTGTTTAATGGTTATAGCACCCTACGATTATACGTTCTCCATTCGACATTGTTTAAGGATTGTTAATACAACACTCTAGTCATATCTTTACCATATACGAGCCAATGTATTCGGTTATGCATTTTTGTATTACATATCAATGTTGAGGTAAGCATTGTTATAATATGTTTTTCATTGCAATTATCACATGGAATACAAACGATGGATCTTGTAATAAAAGGGGTTAATTATGAAGTTTTACGAGGGCTCTAATCTCGTGTTATGGTATAGTTGCTTATTAAAAATCTTACCATATTTTTCTTTGTTAAACATACTGTAATACAGAGCATTTATCATGCATCATTGTTGCATGCGCCACCTGTATGGATTACCATCTCGAGGAGATTTCAACAATAGTTGTCCTAAGGAAACACATATGTGTCATGTGATTACACTCACAAGTGTTAAGGTTTCTTGTCGGATCATTAAAACATTCCGATCTCTTCCAAACTTGGCTCATTTTTCATCATTTCATATTTCATTTTTTAGTTTTGCATTCATCCTGAGAGGTTTTCGAGAGTTTGATAGTTTAAATTAATCCCTCTCATGCCTTGAGAGTTTACAAGTTACAATAGTGAAGATTTGACTACCCAGAGCCCATTTCGTTTATGGCAAAGATTATTTGAATGAGTCGAGGTATTCACAACTTTTCTTGCTTGTGGATGGTTGGTTTTCATAGATATCAAAGGGTGGCGTCTCCAATGGTAAGAATTTTATGGAATTTATTTTTACTCGTCCTGGCTTCCTATGTAACTAGGAATTTGGGATTCTAGCTTATTATCCTTGTAAACATTTATGAAAAAATTAAAGATATTAATTTACAATTGTTTTTCATACGCTATTTCGCCAGTTTTGGTTAATACGTCTTTGTATGGTTTGCCTTGGAGAACTTATTTTTATCATGTTATATATATTTGTGACTGTAAAATGCATTTCGGGTCTTGGTGTGTCTTGGTTCAAGTTAGCCTATTGTCCGAAGAGTTTTTACTTGAACTTCAAGGCTTATCAACCGAACCTAGAAAAATATAATCTATGTGGTTTGAGTTTTCCTTAAAAGAATTTTAATATTTCATAAGGTTATATATTTCGTTTTTAATTCTGTGGTTTCTAGTCTATGGTTAAAACATCCAAAATTATTTACTTTACTCATCCTAAATCACAGTTAGGACTACTGTTTGAAAATGTTGAATATGTGTGGTATTTCACACATAGTATAATAATGTTCTTAGATTTATTTTTTGTATGTGCACAAGGAATTGATTTTTTGCTAAAAGATTTTACTTGGGTATTTTAAATAATGATGGGCCCTCTTCGCTATTGTGAGGGGTACCCATCAGTTTTCCAACAACCCTCAACATTTGTATGTTGTTCATTGGTGATGGAAGGAGACATGAGAAGCACCCTGAATTTCCATGGTAAGTTCATTTTTGCTCGTGTAGGTAATTGGAATTCTTATTTTATTACTTGGACTCATACATTTTCCTAACCTATTTAATTACCAATCTGTAGGTGTTGAGGAGGTTGGTACCATGGGTTCCAAGAATACCTTCGCTTGGGAAAGTTATTCGTGTTCCATCACTAATCATGTTCAAATCATGATTTCACAACATGTGACCTCACTGCTTGTACAATTTGTCGAACTAGTCGACTGAATAGACTTGTATATGTATATATTCTTTAAATTTTCGTGGCTTCAAAACTGTTGTCTAAGTTTTTACAGTTCTGTAACTTTGTCTGAACTCTGTTCCTTAGTATAGATTCTTATTTGGATACACTTCTGGTTTTAATAACTAGACTTACTCTTGATTTTTAATTGGTTATCACTAGTAATACTCCTATATTCATAGATCTATCTACATAATAACTATCATTTTTGTTATGTCCCTAGGGGGGGCAGCTCAATTGGCAAGTGTCGTGATATGAAGCTCCATGAGGTTTCGAGTTCAAATCCCCCCAACTTACCATGTGTGTCGTGTATGGGGCATCGTGGGAACACCTGGAATTATTGTGGTAGTAGTTGGATAACATGACCATGTGTAACGTGAGTATGTGCCCAACTAGTTGTTGATTCCTCCAGACATTAAAAAAAAAAACTATCATTTTTCTTCCAAATTTTTTTTTGTATGAACCTATTGTATGCATTTATTTTCTCATAAAAACACACATATATAATACTATTATGACTTATTTACACTTTTAAATAATTCATAACCATTAATCCTAAACACAGTAACACACAACAATACAAAGAAAATATTCAGATCAACATATTCATAATAAGGAAGTAAAACATGAAACTTGGGGAAACCACTTGTTGAAGACTTTGTTACTCCAAACGGTAAACTAGAGTCTATGTCACCCACGAGTTGAGTTCGGAATCGAAGGGGCTGCCTATGTGGCTTCTTGCAAAATTTTGAGTACCATCTTGTTGTGTGTAAAAATATAATTTCTCCATGTCAAGTCAATAATCAGTGCGTAGCCTTTCAGAGCTATCAGTTTGCATCCTAGAATGGCGTCCCATTCCCTTGTCATGACTTCTTTTTGTTTTTCCTAAGACTTGTGACACTTGTCTTGAGCCTCCTGCTCACTAACCACCTATCGGATTCAGTTTTACACATGTTCACATATTCTCCTATAAATCTAGAATGTGTTTTTTTGTATCTAAGTTAACTCCAAAACTCATCCCAGTCTGTTTCCACTAGGCCAACCCCTTTGGATTCATAACTCCCTCTTTAAAAACTCCTTCAACATGTGCCCCTTTTTCCATATGTGCTTTATTTTCATAAAATAATAAAGTCTCACATTTCTGATTTGGTCAATCGACCAAAGTGTCTTTTGGAAAAATAAATAAAATTCTAAAAATAAAAATAAAAATAATTGTCAAAAGTTTAAAGTCGTGGGGTATAATAGGTACATATTGTTATAGAAAAAGTTTTAGGTTGGGAAAATCCCGACCCAACCAAAAATGAAAGTGCTACAACTTGGGCATCCTACACCCAATTTCACCTCGATGTAGGTCCTACACTTCAAGGGTGACTAGATCACTCTAGGGAGGCAATGTCGGTGACCCTAGGGGGATATGATATGGATGAAGGGAAGTGCAAGGAGAAACCCACAGAAGGTCAAGTAATGGAAGAAAATATTGGTTGAAAATGGTAAGTGAAAAGAGGTAAATGGATACCAAGTAAAGAGATAGTTGTCGGTGCACCTGTACCTACTCGAGACACAAGAAAAAGACAAATGCAAAGAAATATATCAAGTGGATCAGCAAGTTAAGCTTGTTGTCCCTATTTTTAAGCAGTTATATCAGCAATATATTACATCCAAATCAATAAGTAAAAGTTCTATATCAGTTGGCAATGTCAACAATAAAACTAGTAACCAATGTGAACCAAAAATAACACTTCAAGACTGAATAAAGATGGTTGTCATAAAAGTAAATTTCTGCAGAAGTATATCATCCTTATTTATGTAGCATTCAATAAAGTACAACAAAAAATATGACCATCAAAAAATGCCAAAAACTATCCCAATAGATGCACCTATGTTAGTAGGTCAAACTAGCAAAGTTAGAGGGTTAGTCCAGGGTTAGTTTGTGAGATATTAGCGGTTAGGATTAGAGTTTAAAGAAACCCTAATGGATGTAGGTTAGTTTTACTACAACAATAATAATTTGTGGGAGAAATATAATTCCCTAAGGGAGGAAGAATCCCCGCATCAATATCACTATCCAAAAGAGACAACTTCAAAACTTGAAATTTGTACGTTTACCAAGGCAACAATTTATTTCTCCCATGCAATAAGTAAATGACTAGTGCCTTTAAGAAAGGATTAATGGAGTCAAGAGAATGTGAATACGCAATATAGGATACTTCCTTGGGGGTGTAAGCCCTTTTACTCCCCAAGGCAAGATTCTCGTAGCTAGGGTTTCAACTAGGAGGGTGTATGCCATTATACTCCTCTTAGTAAACCCTTATGAAGCAATATTCCCTTAGCAATAAAATGGTGGAAAAAAAAGTATGGGTGTATGCCATTATACGCCCTACTTGTCTCAAGAAAATATAACCTTTAACTTGTACAAATGATAATACAATGAAATAAATGGCACCTCGAATCATTAAAAGGCAATAAAAGCTAGACTAACCACCAAAAAAGAAATGAAGAAAGCCTTTCGAGGCTAGTGCACCATATCCATCAACCATAACCAAGACATAGCCATAAACAAAGCACAAGAGGAAAAATACTCCAAGTGTAGTGAAAATTTCAGTCCAAGAGCCTCTCACAATGGAGAGCTATGTTAAAATGAGGCCTCGGGATCTCTATTTATACAAAATGTAGCTAACATAGTTTGTCCACATAATATTAGGGAAAAAACAATATTAGGGGTCAACAACCCTAATATTTCCCCTTTTACAAAATAATATTAAATAATTCACTTTAATTTCACTTTTGGACAAAGAAAACCCTAAAACAAAGGTGATGTCATCCCTTGAAGGAGGACATTTTGGAAAATTGAGCAAGTCATTGGAGCTGGGATGAAAAGTAGGGCCTCCAAAGTCCATGTGGAAATCATCTGGATCCTCTCCACCTCAAAATGTCATGTTTCATGCTCTGATTCACCATCAACCACCATATGCCCCTCAAATGTGACGTCAATCCCCTAGGGAGTGACGTTTTTCCCCTTCTGGGCAAGTCATTTGGCATGCAAAGGGTGGGATATGTCTATCTAGTTGTCTCCTAGGCCTATGAAATCATCTCTCTATCATCTGGCATGTTGGCCTATGTCATCCATCCTGTGGGATGCTTTCCCTCATGGAAGCCCAAGTTAAGCTTGTTCTTCCAAAACTGCCCACCAACCTATACCTGCAAGATAAATGGATACGCCCTCCAAGGATATCAAGTCAAAGCATCATGATGAGTGAATCAAGTTAATAAAAGAGCCATTAAAGCATGTATACCAGGACTACATCATACAAACATGTGCTTAAGAAACTAAGCATTTTGCCAAGTTTGGTTGTGGGAGGGTTGGCATGGTACTTCTTTTCAATGGATCAAACCCCCTAAGTCTAGGAACAACCCTATCCGAGTCATGTGAATGAAATGGAATGGATGGGGGAAGTACTCAATGAACATGGGGTTCATGATATGTAATGGTCCATAATATCTCATTTATGGGTGCCTTTGTGGAGGGTGTGTCACACCTTCGTCCATAATGCATTTTTTCCAAGCCCATCAATTACCTTGTATATTTCTTTCTTTGTATTTTATTTCAATATAGCATAGGGTGAGTTGGAGGCCACTGCCTCGGCGTGGTGACCAGATATCGGCAGTGTCACCCACAAGTACTTTCATGGAAATGAGAAGGTTGGCTCGTAATGATACCCCCTTTCCCTCAACCATGCGACTTAGAGCCATTACCTTGGTGTGGTGGCTAGAAATGGTAATTTCATACCGTTAGATACCCATGGACGTGATAGGCTGGCTCATGATGATACCCCCTATCCTCAACTGATCCTTTAAGTGTATTTATTTATTCTTTTCATGGGGTCCTTATTTTCTTGCAGAGAAGCTTTTCATTGCTTTCTCAGGATCCCCTGGGTGAAGCATCTGGAAGGTTCTTTCATTAGGATTTTATCTTTTTCTAGCTAACTCCCCTCTGGGCCTTCAACCCCTTCTTCCCATGAAATGAGGAATGGTCCCTTCTAGGGTTAGTCTACCCCAACATCCCAAGAGATGATGTCATGAGGGGAAATAATGATGGAAAGTGGTAAGTATGGTAGAGAGTGGCACGATGACTCATCAAAGGAAGCTCCCAGAAACACCCCATCCTAAGGGTGACCATATACTTGAGTTCCCCAATCCAACCACCAACATTTAAACAAGGTAAGGGGAATAGTTTCCAAAGCAAATGTCTCATAATAAAAAATAACCTCCGATGCACAAGCTAGAATGCCTCAAATATTAAAATGATACCCACCATCATGCCTCACTTGTACCACATGGAGCAAGACCCAAGTGACCTGTGGTGGAAAGCTATTGTGGATTATGACCAAGTGTTGGGTCACTCTGGTGGTGATGCGGGTCTCTAGCTGTGCAAATGGATATTGCTAGTCATGTGGTCTTTCGACACTCCATATCTTCAAACTGAGGGCCTCGAGACATAATATCCTTAGTTATCAACAAAATGGGGATAAAACATATCATTTTAGTAGTAAGAATGTATTATAATTATTATCGATAAAAACCACAAAATAAAGAGAGTCCCCAAGACATCACATGAAATCATTTACAAGCTAAAGAGAGTCCCCCCAACATGACATGAAATCATTTACAATATAAAGGCTATCACAATAATTCAACCTTGCACCCCAATGAAAACATCCAAATTGACAAAACTTCCATTCAATTATAACAAAAAGTTATAAATAAAAATAATAATAATATGAAAAAATGACATGACAACACATACACCAATAATGATAGTATTAATATAAAATTGCCTTGCAACTTATGGACATACCATTTTGGTAGCAAACATGTATTGTAATTATTATAAACAAGTGATGCGTGGTAGCGTAGTCCCTGGCAAGTATCTTATAAGTTGATTTTTGGAAAATGGGGAGAGTCGAGTAATATTGTTAAAAAAACAGAAATCAATAGTATTGTAAGTAAATGGTAATTAGAATAGATGTTTAAAAAATATTAAAAAGTTATGTTCAATTGTTTTTTACAAATGAAATGATAAAGAAAATTGTAAATATGAAAAGGTATACTGAAATTACATTGAATAGTAATTTAATAATTAATTTGCATTGCCAATCCTTTTGAACTTGTATGGCGAGTTGTCACTAAGAAAAGCAGTGCCAATCTTTTTCGAACATGTGTGTTGAGTTGTCACTAGTAAAAGCATAATCCATGTGCATTGGGAAGGGTGTGAAGGTAGCGGGGATGGAAGGCAATGATAAATTCTTTGAAATATTTGTGAAGCCAGGTAGAGTGAATCTTGTAAGCTGGAGGAATTGTAGAGAATGAAAGTTTTTGGTGCAAGATGTACATCACAGAATTATAGATGGAAGAAGTTTTGGGTGCAAGATTTATAATAGTGCCAACCTGGGGATCGACAGCTATAAAGTTGGCTAACTATGGAATTATAGATCACCGAAGTTTTGGATGCAAGATGTATATCACAGAAAAGGGGAAGGAAAGTTTGGTTACGACAACCTGTCAACCGACGACCATAGAATTGGCTAGGTATGAAAAGCAACGACAGTGGGTCGAACTCCCGTAAATCGCGGTTGAATGGGTTTCTTGATTTTTATTTCCAATAAGAAAACCTGTGTGGTGAGTTGTCACTAGTAAAATCATAATGAATGTGCATTGGGAAGCTCGGGAATGTGGCGGAGGGTTGAAGAGACCGATAAATGGTTTGAAATTTTTGTGAACCCAGGTATAGTGAAGGTTGTGACCATAAAGTTGGCTAAGTATGGAATTGTAGATCAGGGAATTTTAGGGTGCAATATGTATATCACAGAACACGGGGAATGAGAGTCTGGTTGTGCCAACTCGAGAACCGATGGCCATAGAATTGGCTAGGTATGAAAAGCAACTTGAATGCCCCTTTTTCTTATTAATGCCAATGAGAGAACCTGTATGCTAAGTTATTGATAGTAAAAGAATAACAAATGTGTAGGGGGCATAAGAATTCGATAGTGTTAAGTCGTGACCTTGCGGAGAGATAATTGGCTAAGTGTTGAAAGGGACTGCGGTTGGTCAGGCTCATGATGTGACGATATAGGACCAATCCATGAGTTCGAGAAAGTCAGATTCAAGTTTAAAGAGATTTTGTCTATATTTGTTTAAAATGTATTTATATTAATGTATCTTAATAGATTATTTGTGGTCCAAATGTAAACCATGTTCCAATATGTGGACGAATTGTAGGCCACAAAATTTTTGGGTGCAAGATGTATATCACAGACTTATAGATGAGAGAAGTTTTGGGTGCAAGATTTATAATAGCGCCAACTCGGGGGTTAGTCGGACTCTCTTAAATCGTTGTTGAATGCGTTTTTTGCTTATAAATGTCAATAAGCGAACAATCATATATATCACGGAACATGGGGCATAAAAATTCGATAGCGTTAAGTCGCGACCCCACAGAGAGATAATTGGCTAAGTGTTGAAAGGGACTGCGGTCGGTCGGGCTCATGATGTGACGATATAGGACCAATCCACGAGTTCGAGAAAGTCAAGTTCAAGTTTAAATATAGCTATTTAAATTGTATTTATATTAATGTATCTCAATAGATGATTTGTGGTCCAAATGTAAACCATGTTCCAATATGTGGACGAATTGTAGACCATGGAAGTTTTGCGTGCAAGATGTATATTGTGAACTTGTAGATGACGAAAGTTTTGGGTGCAAGATTTATAATAGCGCCAACCCGAGGGTCGGTCGAACTCCGGTAAATTGTTGTTGAATGCATTTTTTTCTTATAAATGCCAATAAGTGAATCTGTGTGTTGATTTGTTGCTAGTAAAAGCATAATGAATGTGCATTAGGAAGGAGGGGAATGTGGCGGGAGTTGAATAGAGTGATAAATGGTTGAAATTTTTGTGGACCTTGGTATAGTGAAGGTTGATGCAATAAAGTTGGATAAGTATGGAATTGTAGATCACATAAGTTTAGGGTGGAAGATGTATACCACGAAACACGGGGAATGAGAGTTCGGTTCCGCAAACCCAGGGACCGACAACCATAGAATTGGCTAGGTATGAAAAATAACGATGGTTGGTTGGACTACCATAAATCATGGTTGAATAATGAACCTGTGTGTTGAGTTGTCGCTAGTGAAAGCATAATGAATGTGCATTGGGAAGGGCGGGAATGTTTTGGGGATTGAAGAGAGTGATAAATGGTTTGAAACTTTTTTGAACAACGAATTCCAGGGGTTCGGGGTCGAATTGTAAATCACGGAAGTGTTGGGTGTAAAATGTATATCACAAAAGTGTTGTGTGCAAGATGTATATCACAGAACAAGGGGCATAGTAATTTGATAGCGTTAAGTCGAGACCCGGTCGATCGGGCTGATGATGTGATGATATAGATAGAGATGAGCTAACCCGGGAACCTGCGACCAATCCAGGAGCTCGAGAAAGTAAGGTTCAAGTTTAAAGAGATTTTTGTCTATATTTATTTAAAATGTATTCATATCAATGTATCTTAATAGATTATTGTGGTCCAAATGCAAACCATGTTTGAATTTGTGGATGAATTGTAGACGACTTAAGTTTTTGGTGCAAGATGTATATGGCGGAACTGTAGATGACAAAAGTTTTGGGTGCAAAATTTATAATAGCGCCAAACCGGGAGTCGATCGAGCTCCTGTAAATCGTTGTTGAATACATTTTTTGCTTGTTAATGCCAATAAGTGAACCTGTGCACTGAGTTGTCACTAGTAAAAGCATAATGAATGTGCATTGAGGATGGCATGAATGTGGCGGGGATTGAAGAGAGCGATAAATGTTTTGAAAGTTGTGAACCCAGGTATAGTGAAGCTTGCGAGTTCCAGTGGTCCAGGGGCGAATTGTAAATGAAGGAAGTGTTGGCTGCAAAATGTGTATCACAGAATTGTTGGGTGCAAAATGTATATCACAGAAGTGTTGGGTGCAATATTTATATCATGGAACATGGGGCATAAGAATTCGATAGGGATAAGTTGGGACACCGTTGTGATATAAATGGCTAAGTGTTGAAAGGAACGATGGTTAGTTGTGCTCTTGATGTGAAGATATAGATGGAGATGAGGATCTGGGAGTTCGCTAACCGGTCAACTCACGGGCAATCCAAGAGCTCAAGAAAGTCAGGTTCAAGTTTAAAGGGATTTTGTTCATATTTATTTAAAATGTATTCATATTAATATATCTTTATAGAGTATTTGTGGTCCAAATGTAAACCATGTTTGAATTTGAATGGTGTTTTGGGCTCACAATTTTTGCTCAAACCCAGAAGCAATAGAGAAAAAAATATATGACTTTACATTTTGTATATCGAAGGATATTCTGAAATATAGGAAGCTGCAATATATGCATAATATAGAACAGGAACATGTACAGGGAAATGAGTTAATTTTAAGAAGAAATACAAATTTCAAATAACAACACCAAACATTGAAGATCACCATAGAACAACCTCAAATATTTATATTCAGATAAACTGGGTCACAAAATACATTTAAGAATATTTCCCAAAAATAGTTGTCTTCTAATTTGTAAAAAAATATATAGTTCAGTACATATTCTATGAAATAAAATTGTGTTTGCCAGAATGACTAGGATTGGGATTGTCGCGGACTACAAAGAAAATATGTACAAGAATGAAGTCTGTAGAAAGAAGAAAGTCGGTGATGGAAAATAGCAAGACCTGGCAAGAAGAAAGAGAGAATTGTCAGTCCTAGGTTAAAGCTTTGTTAGAGTAAGTGGATGAAGACAGAAGAATGTGATCAATATCAACTTACTATGATGGTGTCCCATGCCTTGTCATTTGCTCGATGTTGTCCTTTTATGGATTTCCTTGACTTTGACCTTCATTGGTAATCTGGTCGACAACCTTTATGAACCATTCTTCAATGTAGGTCCTCATGGGCACCACGTTGATTTCATGCTGGATTTTTGTATTGAAGAATTCACTTTCCAAGTCCCTTAGATCAATAGAGAGGTTGTTTAATGTTTCTTGAATATCTTGGTTTTTAATCACATAACCGACTAGCCAGGTTTTCACGTCATCCTCACCATATTCAATAATTCCATAGAAATATTCAAATGACAGTCTTTTATAGATATGAACTTGATCATCAAATGCTTTCTTGGTTAAAAACAACAAGTTGAATATCAATTTCGGGTCCTGGAAATCATTGGTGCTGGCAACTAGATCTATCTCAATTAGCTTCTTGAATAGTTTGTATCTTCTAGATATGGCCTAGCTACATGCTTGAACGATACCATTCAGGCTATTTACCTTTTATTTCCAACATGCATTTACCTGGTCTATTCGATATAGGGAAGGGAGATCCTCCTTTCTTCTTATGAATTCCATCATACCAGTAACTTTAACACCAAATGGTAAAACTTCATCTAGGTAGAAACCTTGCTCGTTCTTGAGATATTCTTGGAGATACTCATGAAAATAATGTGCTCTTGTTCCAAAAGAGACCATATTCTTTGACATCTCCCAAGCTTCTGTTATTAATTCCATTCTTCTATTTATATTCTTTTCCAAATAACCTCGGGCAGATGTGAGAAGGATTGTTGATCCTTTTAACTTTGCCACAGGTGCAGTGGGACCGACCATTGCCAAAGGAGTAGAAAACAATGGAAGAGGCATTAGAGTTGCCTCCAATTCTTTGATTCGCTCCTTTAACATAGCGTTTTTCATTTCAAGGCCACTAATAGAGTTGTCTAGAGTGTCTCCAGTTGCTTAGTGTATCTGGGAGATCTAGGAAGGGAGCATGTTGCGTAGGTTGATCTCTAAACAAGATTTCCCTTTCTTATTATTTACATCTCTCTTTTCAATAATCAATTTTTTGGATTCACTGTAAAAAAAAATGCTCTGAAATGCAAAAGACTCTTCTTTGTCAAATGTATCTATGCCAATTATTTTCATCCCAGGATTGTGCGAAGCAGTGCTCTCTAGCTGGTCGTCATCAGGGAACATTTTTTCAATGTCAATTTCTAGTTCCATATCTTCGAGGGAGATATCGTGGATATCAATTTCTCCCCTCAGTCCCTCCTGTGCTTGGACTATTGTTTTCCATTTTTTGCTCGTGGGTAGTTTGTGACAACCTTCAATTTTTCTAAAGGTAGGGTTCTTATCTCTTCCTTCACCTAAAGAACTGTGTGTGACTTTGTTACTTGGGTAGGTCGTTGGAGTACTTCTTTGAGATGCTGTGGTCTTGGGTGTGGCAGTCGGGGATTGGGCACTTTTTCACCCAGACCTTTTTGTTTCTGCTTGTGCGAATCATTGGTACTGGCACCAGGTTCATTCAGGATGGTGTCAGTGAAATAACTATTGAAGTGGTTCCTGACCATGAAATTCCCGACTTTCCAAGGAAGAGAGATGAATTGACTTTTTCTTTTTTCATGGGAAAAATGCAACCAATAGATGTACTTCCTTGCTATTCTGGAAAAAAACATTGTACCAGATATGTGACATGGAAGGAAGCAAGGATTTTGTTTAGGCCCAAAAATCCTTATAACATTATAGTTCTCCATTTCTTCTAGTCTGCCCTTCCTATCCAGGAAGATTGTCAGTTGGACAAATAACTGGGGAAAATACTTTCCAAATATCAATGCTTTAAAAACTAAAACAAAATCATTAAAGTCTTTATAAAAATGTTGGCAAGCATCGTGTCTCCATAATATCTGGTATGAGAATGTTATTGGGTCAAATTCACAGTTCAACTTCTTACACATAGATAGTCCAGGGAATGGATAGAAATTCACCATGGTGAAAATTAAATAAGATGACATAAAGAATTTATTCTGCCTTATGTATTGCAATAACTGGGAAGAGATTTCAATGGAAATCAACTTGCCGCAATGGAAGATGGCTTGTTCCTTGATCGTAAAATATAAAATATACATAATCATATGAGAGATGTTGGCTACACTTTCTTGTCTTGTTACCCTCGTGAAAATCCATGAAATTTATCGAAAAAGGTTTTTAAATGCACTAACCTGTAATATGGCCATGTCCCGGGGAGCGACCGCTGGGTTCTGTAAGAACTTTGGTAAGAGGTCCAATTCATTACCATGCTTCTTTAAGAATTGTCTGCAATTCTCACCCTTGAAAGTAGGTGTTGGGTTGGGAAGTGTTAACATCTTTCAAAATACTTGAGGCAATAAGGAGACTTGGGAATGGTTTCCCATCTGGATGATCTGTTGGTTCGGAATATAGTTCTCGGTGCAGCACATGACCAACTCCTTAAAGTAAATAAATTTGGGGACACAATTTTCCGTTGCAATTCCAGATGTCGAGATAAATTTCTTCTGGGCAGAAGGGGACGAGTAGTATTCATAAGCTATGGACCACTGAAAACTCTAGTCCTTGCGCCCGAAAATATTTAGGGTATCTCCACATAAATGTTGTCGAGCTGCAACCATAAGGTGATGAGAACATTCCTTTGTTCCTCATAGTATTTAAAATGGACGTTGCAACACCATAATATAATCTCTGGTAAATATTGGTTCTATGTGTTTTAATGGGAGATGTCCTCGACCTTTTCGCCTTTTAATGCCAATCTTTTCGATGTGTCTAGTGAGTTGTGACTAATAAAGGTATAATTAATGTGCATTGGGAAGTGCGTGAAGTTGGCGTGGATGGACGACAACAAAAACTACTTCAGAAATTTTGTCTACCTAGAAGCCCGGGAACCCGCGAATCTGTGAGAACAGTAGCTAAACAACCCACTAAGTATGGAAAGGAGGGGTACAATTCGTTCAAAAATTTAAAGTAAATAACAAATTTTCCAAGATGAAGATCCACAAAAAAAATAAAAATAAAAAATCAGATGCCATAATATTGACCTCTACCAATTTGATAATAGGGAGGTTTAATTGATGGATACACATGTGGATTACTTTAGGAGACTGGGGTGCATGTGGGGTGGCTGTGAGAAAAGATAATGTTTTGATGAAGATTTGTTTATATTTCTACATGTGGCAGTAATTGTGTGATAGTATTTAGAATGAACACTAGAGGATGGTAATATAATCTCCCTTAAATATTTGTTTAATGCATTTTAATGGGAGATGTCATCCAACTTCGTGCTCATTAATGCCAATATTTTCAAAGCTAATAAAAGCGTAATCAATTTGCATTGGGAAAGTGTGTGAAGATGGCAGGGAAATCGAGAAAGTATGGAAAGGTAGGGAAAACATTGTCAGCTATGTAATATACCTGGATCTCGACAAAATCAGGTTCAAGTTAGAAGATAATTTGTTTATATTTACTTAAACAATTTTCATATTATTTTATTTTATTAGTATTCTTTGTGGCCCAAATGCAAACTATGTTCAAATTGGAAGGGTGGAGCAGCATTTTCATATGCAAGCATACTCTCAAATATGTGACCTGTAATATATGCACAATACTAAAGAGGGGCATCATGTCAACACCTTTGTAGATGACAGTGGGCCAACACAATATTGCATTCTCGCTATGATGATGCATTAAAAAAATTAAAATAATCAACATTTTTTTGCAAATTCAAGATTGACAGAAAGAAACTAATCAGATTCCATATTATTCTCCCATTAATGCATTTTAATGGGAGATGTCCTCGAGATTTCCGCTTATTAATGCCAATCTTTTAGAACATATATGGTGAGCTATCACTAGTAAAATCATAATTAATGTGCATTGGGAAGGGGCGAAGGTGGCGAGAATGAAGGGGAGTGAAAAATGCTTTGGTACTTTTTTGAACTTGGGAGTTCGTGGTCGAATTGTAGATCACCCAAGTTTTGGATGCAAGATGTATACTCCGAACAAGGGGCATGAGAGTTCGATAACGCCTACCCGGAAACCCACGTCCATAAAATTGGCTAAGTAAGGAAACAAAAGCGGTCAGTCAGACTTGTGATGTCAAGATAGAGATGGATATAGAATTTGTGAGTCCGCCACCTGGGAACCTGCTATCATATAAATGCGACTAAGTATAGAAGAGGAAAACAAGAAAGGGAGCGAAGAACTTTATGCTTGACACAAGAACACTTTGTTTGATAATTGTCAAGCGATAGAAACAAATCGACTATGGGGCATGAGAGTTCCATAGGGCCTAGCTAGGAATCGACAGGCATAAAATTGGCTAAGTATGGAAACGAACATCAGTCGATCGGACTCGTGATGTGAAGATATAGATGTATATAGAATTTTTGATTCCGCAACCCCAAGAACCCATGAGCATAGACATGTGACTATGTATAGAAGCATAAACAGATAATAGAGGGGAAGAAGAAAAGGGAAAAAGCGACAAGTATAGAAGAGAAAAACAAAGGGAGTAAAGAACTTTATGCGTCACAAAACAACACTTGGTCTTAAGTATGGAAAAGTGGGGCGGTCAGATGGAGTTATCGTAGGTAGAGTGAGGCTTGCGAGTTCGAGGAGTCTTGGGTCGAATTGTAGATAACCAGAGTTTTGGGTGCAATATGTATATCCGAACATGGGGCATGGGAGTTCGATAATGCCTTCGGGGGAACCCGTGGCCATAAAATATGCTAAGTGTGGAAACGAATTGTGGTCGGTTGGATGCGTGATGTGAAGGTATAGATAGATGTAGAATTTCTCACTCCGCCACTCCAAGAACCCGTGAGCATAAATATGCGAATAAGCATAGAACCAAAAACATATAATACATGGAAAGAAGAAAAGGGAAGAACGAGTAAGTATAGAATAGAAAAAATAAAGGGTGCAAAGAACTGTATTGGTCACACAAGAACACTTATTCTGATAATTATCAAGATATAGAAACACATCAACTATGGGAAAAATATTTTTAGCCATGGAATATCGCTGGAGCTCAACAGACCCTGGTTCAAGACAAAATAGATGTTGTTTATATCTATCTCAACAAGCAATAGACAAAATATATGACTTGGAACATTTATATGCAAGCATTCTAACAAAATCATCGTAGGTAGAGTGAGGCCTGGGGGTTCCAGTCTGGGGTCGAATTGTAGATCATTGAAGTTTCAGGTGCAAGATGCATACTGCGAACACGAAGCATGAGAGTTCGATGGTGCCTATGCAGGAAACCGCGTCCATAAAATTCGCCAAGTATGAAAACGAACGGCGGGCGGTCGGACTCGTGATGTAAATATATAGATGAACATGGAATTTGTCACTCTGTCATCCCGAGAACCCACAAGCATAGACATGGGACTAAGTATAGAACCAGAAATGGATAATAGAGGGGAAGAAGAAAAGGGAGAATGGATAAGTATAGAAGAGGAAAAAGAAAGGGAGCAAAGAATTGTATGCCTCACAGAACAACACTTAGTGTGATAATTATCAAGCGATAGAAACACATCAACTATGTGAAAAACATTCTCAGCCATGGAATATAGCTGGACAAATTGGACAACGTATGCAAATCAGACTTTTTTGTAACCATACCTCTTAGTCTGAGGCATACGCATTGTATTTTTTGCGGCACATTGTACTCCAGCTTTTTCAGATGTCGCACATAAGGCTCCATCCTTGGCTAAGTGTGGAAACAAAATGCGGTCAGTCGGTCGCGTGATGTGAATATATAGACGAATGTAGAATTTCTCACTCTGCCATCCCGGGAACCCGAGAGCATAAATATGAAACTAAGCATAGAACCAAAAATACATAATACAGGGAAAAAATAAAAGGGAAGAGTGGGTAAGTATAGAATAGGAAAAATAAAGGGAGAAAATAACTGTATTCGTCACAAAAGAACACTTATTCCGATAGTTATCATGCTATAGAAACAAATCAACTATGGGAAAAATATTTTCAGCCATGGAATATAGCTGGAGCTCAACAGACCCTGGTTCAAGATAAAAGAGATGTTGTTTATATCTATGTCAACAAGAAATAGACAAAATATATGACTTGGCACATTTATATGCAAGCATTCAGATGGAGTCATCGTAGGTAGAGTGAGGCCTAGGGGTTCGAGTCCGAGGTTGAATTGTAGATGACCGAAGTTTCAGGTGCAAGATGTATACTGCGAACACGGGGCATGAGTGTTCGATGGCGCCTACGCAAGAACCCATAGCCATAAAATTCTCCAAATATGAAAACGAACGACAGTCAGTCAGACTCGTGATGTAAAGATATAGATAGACATGGAATTTGTCACTCCGCCATCTCGGGAACCCGCGAGCATAGACATGGGACTAAGTATAGAACTAGAAACGGATAATAGAGGGGAAGAAGAAAAGGGAGAACAAATAAGTATAGAAGAGGAAAAAGAAAGGGAGCAAAAAACTGTATGCCTCACAGAACAACACTTAGTGTGATAATTATCAAGCGATAGAAACACATCAAATATGGGAAAACATTCTCAACCATGGAATATATCTAGAAAAATTGGACAACGTATGCAGATCCGAGTTTTTTGTAACCATACTTCTTAGTCTCATGCATACGCATTGTATTTGTTGCATCACATTGTACTCCAACTTTTTCATATGTGGCACATAAGGCTCCATCCTTGTGCTCAATTATTGTGTTCATGTTTTAATGTAGTAATACAGACAATACAATGGGCATGAAAGCAAGTTGCTACATAGGAACACATGAAAAAAAAGATGGAGTACAAATTTATTTCTTTCAAGATAGCAACACAAAAAATAGAATTGACATGAAGACAAGTTAATATATAGGAAGATATGGAGTGTCCAAGGAAAAAAAAAACAGAGCTGCAAACCAGTGCAACAAATGTAGACAGTAAATGAAAAACAATTGGATATGGAACACGGGTAGAAATATGCACCTTTGCATGGATTCTTCTACATTTATGGTTAAGAGTTCTTTACCTTGTCCAGTTTTCATGTTTGTTTCTATGAAAAAAAGTACAAAACAAAATGGACATGAACATAAGTTGACATGTAAAGAAAAAAGCAAGGAATATGTACATGGAGTAAATAAAATAGAATAAAAGGAATAGAGTAACAGATAGTGTTAGAAAAATGTACCCTTTTTTTGTTTTTTTTTTGTTCATCCATGTTTGTGTATATATAAAAATTTGTGTCAAAAAAATTTGTGCCCAAAATCAATTACAAATCAGGGAAAACTAAGAAGTTGGATAGCTTGGTTTTGTGCAACAAGATAGACATATATTCTTTGAAACATAGAAATATGATTTTGCAATATGTTTGATGTATATTTCATAATTCAAGTGCAATACTAATTGTATCCTTATCAGACCAGTATGTGCACAAACCAGGGAAAACTAAGAAGTTGGATAACTTGGTTTTCTGCAACAAGCTAGACAAATATGCTTTGAAACATAGAAATATGATTTTGCAATATGTTTGATGTATATCTCATAATTCAAGTGCAATACCAATTGTATCATGATCAGACCAATATGTGTCTAAGATAAAGACGTTGTATTGAAAAATGGGCACGTTCAACCGTACATGGTCAATAAGTGTGTTTTGTACATGGCTTATGTTGTTCAAAAGAAAGCAGACACTGTATTTGCACATGTAGTTTTCCAATTCTTTTGTTCTGGCATTATTTTGTAGCATGTCTATATTGAAGTCTCCTACAATGACAATGGTTTCATTCAGATGAAAATGGTTTAATGCATTGGAAAGAACATTTATTATGTTGGAGAATGTTGCATGGGGAGCAACATAGAGATTCAGTATTGGAATTTCTGATCCATGGAAAAATACTTTTGCAAGCATGATCTCAACATTATTTTCTTCGAAATGTATATGCTCCAAAATTTTTGCATGTTTTTTCACCAATACCATCACCCCATGTGTAATGTAACTCGATATGCAATTGTGATTTGGAAATTGCTTGTTTTGCATGCATAATGCCATGTATGTTTGTTGTAAGTAGAGAACATTGGATTGCATTGTGTCATAGTCATTGAGTATATCATTCATGTGTGCATGTAATATGCATATGTTAAGTGATAGAATTGATACAAATGAGTTTATTTGTATGGATTGGTAATCATATTGCAGATGCCACTTTGCGGTAGTCCTAAGGCATTGCATCTCAATATCAACTTTGTGTTTGACTTTGAAGTTATATTTTGTAAGAGGACTTAGTAAATACAAGGAGTCTATACTTCTGACATGGGATAGTGTTGTATATACAAGTCCATGTATTCGAATTCCAATAGGCTCAAATGCAACACTATCAAGAGTTAGTCCTTGCGATCTGTGGACTGTACGAGCACATGCAAATTTAATTGGAGATTGTTTTCGAATATTCAGTTGATAAGTGTTTGTTGATGTCGATATTGGTTTTGATATTCGCAATATAGGTGTCCAATCGCTTGCAGTGTTTGAATTATATAGATAATCCAACTTGTTTTCTTATCGGTGGTCTATATGCGGTTCATGGAACTTAATCCAGAGGACATCAAGTTTTTATGTTTTGTCATAGCCTTTGAGTATTCCATCTGCACCATTGACCAAGCCATCTTGTGAATCATAGTTGCAGGCATATATTTCAACCAGCATGTCTAATTTCAGGACAAGTTGCAAAGGCAATGTGGTTGTATGTTCATAGTGTGGCACATTTCCATGGTTGTCTTCTTCAAGGTCAATTGAATTGATGATGATATCATTGTCAGGAATGAGTGATAGCATGTACATGTTATGCATTGCAACATCCCTATTCGTGTAGAACATGTAAGGGAAGGTTGGGTCTGTTGGTGCAGGGCGCAAGCACCTCGAATTGATATATGTTAAGTCATCATGTGTTTGGCTATTTTTTCGCATTCTATTGAGAATTGCAATAAATGTTTCATCTATCTGGCACATTGTAGTATGCGATTCAAAGCATTTAATATTGTCTTTCCAGAAGTCATGCGTCACTGTTTGCATGTTGACTGTAGGTTGTTCAAATATCAAAGAATCTTGGATGGGCTGTGCCTGGTAAAGATCCCCACAAAATATCATGTCAATGTTTCCAAAGTATTTCGATCATGTGCACATGTTTTATGTTTCTTAGTCGATTGTCAATGGAAAACAAGAAGTGACTTTCAATCAAAGATGCCTCATATATGAAGACAAGTTGCAGTTTTTCATAAAGCTTAGACAAGGTATCTAACATTTCCTTGCTGAGTGGAAGAAACTGTGACTTGTTAAAAGGAATAAAAAATGCAGAGTGGATTGTTGTTCCACCTCCATTATATGCAACGTTTCCTACGTATGCAACTATTAGGCCCTTTGGTTTCATAGGATCAGAGGAATTGTTTGAATCATAGATTCATATAAGCATTTGGAATAATGATTTCGCTGTGAATGTCTTTCATGTTCTTCCTCTGCCTGTAAGGAACAAGTGCACATGAGTGTGCATGCTCAAGTGTTTTTTAAGCGCAATGTCCTTTAAAATTGTTTGTTGTTCTCGATTCAATAGACATCTGATTCTGTGATATTCATTATTTTCAATAAGGAAAGGATGTTTTTTGACTTGAAAACCAAGATTGATACATTTTTCAATGCTGCTTGCTTGAGGACAAGGCAAATCTGCTTGCAAGTCATAGGACTCACAGGGAGTTTTGGTTGTTTTTCAGTTTGTGAATGTTTCATCAAGATTTTTAGGGTTTTCTAGTTCATTAACTACACTTTCTAGATCACCCCATGTTGGATTAACATGGTAAGTAAATCTAAATTCATTGGTTTGCACTATAGTCTTAGAGGTAACATACACAACTTCCCATGTAGGGAAGTTATGTTTTAATGTGTTTTCGTTTTCATCGAATAGAACATATAACAATAATTTTTCTCTACAATAGTTTTCATAGTTAGTATGTTTGTTGTATTTGACAAACCGTATCACAAAGGATTTTTTTTCTTTTTGATATGGGTGCACCATTTTTTTTGTAATGCGATACGAATTCTGCTAAGCAGATATGCTTAATACGAGATGGACGCTGGAGGTAATAATTAATAATAGAGTGACATAACACATCCTCTAAATTGTTAGGCTCTTGTTATAGCAACGATGATGGTTTAAGCACAAATGTGTGTTTCTCAAGTGGATATGTGTTTATGAAGACACATTTTCTTGAACTACAATTGAGGGGCAAGGAAAGTGCAATGTGGACTGCTTGTTGAGCAAACATTTGTTGAAGATTAAGAAATGTATTACCAAGCGTATGTATCATTTGCATAGCATCACTCTGACTTCTTTCATGTTCTTTGCATATTCTTCTGATTGCACTTGTCATAGATTTGTCAACCTTTGTCATATACGAGGTACAATACGATGTTGCAACATATGCATTGAGGACATACTGTGCATCTGTATTTGCATTCCACATAACTGGCATGTCCTTGGATAAAATGTTGTTCCAGATATGGGAAAGTTTTCGTTCAAGGAAAAATATTGGTTGTTTAAGCGTACATTGTATGGATTGGATGTACTCATTTTCTGTTAGATTTAGCTCTGTTAAGAAGTCATCAAAGTTCATTAACTCATCAAAGTCTTGTTTTTCTAGAAATGTGAACAAGGATTTAGATTTCTCAACGACAACATTGTCCTCTAAACTAAGTGGCTCTATGATTCTTGTTGTTCTCATTGGCAGTACAAGGAAGTTGTATCTGCAATGTGAGTATTTTCGTTTTTTACAACTTTTTGTATGATAATGTCTATGAACTTTGGAAAGTTCTAGATCCAAATGATTTGTGTTGCATGTTATGTATTTGTCCACAAACTGCTCGATCTATGAGTTGTTGTCAGCTTCATAGACCGGTGCACCCTCTATCCACAATAGTGTGTGGTCATGCTTTCTCCCCCTATTCTAGAATTCAGTCACAAAAAAGTAGTCTGATATTTTTCCGAAAAACGTTTCATCATGGCATATCATTTGTCTCAAAGCATTTATTTTATGTCTATAGTAGTGAGTACATGTCACTGGGTCTTTTCTTATGAGCTAGTCAATGTCATCATTTTATAGTGTATCAATTTGTTTTTTATGTTTCCTATTCCTATGCAAGTCAGATACCGCAACCACCAATGGATCCCAATGATGCTCTGCATTTGTAAATGTGATGAAAAATGTTGGTGGTCCCAATTGTTGGATCATTGCAAAAACAATTTTCTTGTTTTGTTGCAAATAGTCCGGAGAGATGTGAATGTTTTTGAAATCTATGTATCCAATATCAGATTTTAGGATTTTTTCTAGGTTTACTTTGTACTTGACATCTTTGGCCAACAACTTTCTTCCTTGTAGTTGAACTTTTCTTATTCACACCCACATGCAAGACAACACTTGCTCTATTATTATGCGCATTGTTTTGAAAAACAAATTTGTTATGTAACAAGAGAAGTCATCGCTTGAATGTAGCATCTCCCATCGAACTATTTTATGGTAACTGAATCATTCCATAATGTCACTGGGACATGGATCTCCATAGAATAGTGTTGGGAAGTTCATTTCCTCAAAAAATTTGTCCTTGAATATTCCAAGTGGACGTTGCCCCTCAATAGGTGCAATTTCGACAATCTTGTCTTGCAAGTCACGAATGCGTTGTGAATCAGTGAATCCATGTACCAATGTCTCAGAAGGTGTTTCATTTCTGATTCATCGCTTTTATCAAATTCACTAGCAGTTTCGAGAGTCTGTGCAGAGCTGTCATCCCCTTCTCTAAGAACATTGTTTCAGTTCTCATTTATACAAATGTTTTGTGCTTTGTACAGGGCCCTGGAACATAATTATTTTAATGCTTTCATGACAACATGCACACACACTTTACCTATCTGATATGCATTCTTGTATTGCAAGCATCTTTTGAGAGCCACAACAATTGTCATTGTATCACTAATGAATTGTGGCAAGGCTTTTGTCACAACATCTAGTTGGATAGGCACATTAATAATTGATCTTGTTAAGCCCATTTGGGGTCGTTTATATCCCCAGTGTATGATTTGTGCAAATGCAATTCGCAGAGACACAAGTCTCTCTTCAAGTTCTGTAAGTTCACTTACATATGGTAGTGGTGTACTACATCTTATTTGGTCAGGCGTTACAAACTGTGGCAATTTTCCATTTTCAAGCGATCTTTTGCATGGAAGACAAATTTTGCCACTGGAAAATGTTTTATCATTTAGTGTCAAGCGAAGGTATTCTGCTTCCAAATCAGGCGTGAAAGACTTAGTGTTTTTTGAGAAATTCAATTGATCACAAATTGCACATGCAATGGAAGGAGCGTCTTTGATTTGTTTCATATAGGTCTGTCTTGCATCTTTCTTCCGTAGGGAAGTATGCATAGAAAGTGTTTGCTGGTTTTCATTGGTAGCAGTGCATGGTGTTGGTTCTAGCCCAAGAAATGTTATTTTTTTCTCTCGGACAGTGCCATGACCATTGTGGGATATGTGACCATACTTGTTTCTCTTATGTTGTGCACGAACAATTTTTTTTAGGTTGTGATATGTCAATTTCTGTTTAGAAGGAAGCGTAGTAAGGTATTTTTTCTCTCATGTATGACCTTTTTCAAGTTGTGATAACTTAGTCTACATTTTTTGTTCAAGGCCAGAATGACCTCATGGCAACTGGGATGAGTTTTATTCTGATTAAATAGCATGCCACACTTATGCAGATTCAATGTGGTTTGGCTGGCATTGACACTAGACCTTGAACTGGTAGTATTTCCTCTACCACCAATGTATTTTTTTCTCTCACGTATGACCTTTTTGAAGTTGTGATAAATTAGTCTATGTTTTTTTGTTTAAGCCCTATATGGCCTCATCACAACTGGGACGATTTTCATGTATGAACTTTTTGAAGTTGTGACAAGTTAGTCTACGTTTTTTGTTTAAGCCCCGTATGGCCTCATCACAACTGGGACAAGTTTCATTATCATTAAATAACATGCTACGCGTATGCAAATTCGATGCGGTTTGGGTGGCATGGACAATGGACCCTGAACCAGTGGTATTTCCCATCAAAGGTTGATAATGGATATGTGGTGTATCTATTTTCAACGAGATGGTGTCAATTGTTCGTTCATAGTTTGAACCAATACACCAGGAATGGACAGTGCCATCTGGCAGGTTCGACCAGACCTGGATATTTACTCTAAATATGATAGAAAACCATTGCAAACATAATCTGCCACCCTCTACATTTCCTTTTTCATATGGCAGTGCCATGTTTACAAGGTATTCTTGACAACTTCCAATTATCGGCATATTTTCTAGGAGATATGGTGAAGGGTGTTGATGCAAGCAACTAAAAGCCTGTTGGTTGCCGCCTATAATTGCACTGCAAAAGGATTGTACAGTGTAAATCCACAATGACTGCACATCAAACTCTGTTTCTACCAAATAGAAAATTGCATTGAACAAACTATCTCCACAACTAGATGCAACAGTTGTTGTTATCTGCAAGCCATGACAATGTATACGATGCATAATTCATTTCCATTGCAATTCAAGGTATTTGCAAATGAGGGACAAGTAAATATGAGGTCCTCCAAGATTGCATATGGATAATTTTCTATACAGTGGTGGTTCATAATGACCACTGACAAGATTGGCATCATGGAACAAGATGCAATATGGATCGCTAGATGCAGTTTTGTTGAATAGTAGATATCTTGTTTTTCTTGTAAATAACCATATTCCAATTGATATATTGAGCCACTTAGATATCCACCATATACAAAATGTATCTCCCCAAAGTCCCCTCTCATGTGCAGGCAGAATTGCAGATGCAGGCAACCACATCTTTGAAAAATACGTAGTGACATCATGTATTCCATGCAACTGCCAAAGAAAATCAGATGCTAATTCGTATTCATATGACTCCAATGCCTCAACGTCGCCATTTTTTAAACAACCCAAGAAATAATCAATCAATCCATTGTGCATGTCGGTCGAGAAATAACAGAAATGCAACAGAACCTGAAATGCATTGAAAAGACAATCTCCTACAGTATATGAGAATGCATCCAATCTAAAAATCCCATTGCTATGCAATACCTGGTCAATGATGTCATGTACAATGGATTCTGTATCTATTTCATATGACTCAACATCTATTACTTGTTTCATCTCTTAAACTATGATTTTCAAGATTTTTCTTAGCTATATTCAGTTTATATGCAAACAGAGGAAAAAAAAAAAGACAAATAGAAAACTACAAGTGCAGAACTGCATACCAATTCCTCTCTATATCCTTCAATATTCTTATTGTCAAATTCAATCCCCCTAGTCGCCACAACATATGACAAGCAAACAAATGTATAGTAAATAGTGAACCAAACAAAAGAGACAATGCAAATAAATAACACTATAAATTTGCTCAACACAAAGATCGAGTATTCAAGGTATACCATTTTTTAACCTACTTGTGGTGTGCATCCTGCAAGATTTTTAGAGGCAAAAGATGATTTGCAAGACACAAAGGACAAGACAAATCCAATAGGTGGATGAGTTTTTTTATTCAGAGAATAAAAACATGCCATGTCACAAGACCCTGGCAGATGCTTGCTCCTTGTGACAACTCCAAATTCGTTTTCTAAACCCCTTTGCATTGTTATTTTGGAAACAACTATGGCACGATATCCAAGACGTGGAATTTGGCATATGTGATTGGAAGGGAACAACCTGGAAAAAATGCACCAAACGCATGGTTTCCAGGAACAGAAAATAAGAGGAGAACATTATTTTTTCTTTTTTATATTTCATTGTAGCTGTGACAGATCTGGGTTTTGTGTCCAACATCGACATTCAAAGTAGAACAAGACATTTGGAAGAGAACAAGACGTTTGGAAGGGAACAAACTGGGGAAAATGCACGAAATGTGTGGTTTCCAGGAACATATAATATGAGGAGAACATTGGGAAAAATGCTCCAAACTTATGGTTTTCACGAGCAGGAAAAATGAGGAGTTTTCTTTTTTATATGTCACTATGACTGTGACAAAGGCGAGTTTTGTATAGAACATTAACATTCAAGAACAAGGAAAATATTATGGTCGTAGCAGCCACACAAAAATATGTTCTGCAACAGGATTTCGAGGCAGAGCCTCCTAGTATTGAAAATTCTTGCTTCCAAGCTATAAATATCAAGGAAAAAGCAAGGAATAACAACGAAACCATGGCACAAAAACTTACCCATCAACGAGGGATGATAGAAGCACAGCTCCAAAACTTGAAAACTGCAACAACAGGTCCAACTTCTTGCAAAGTTGAAGAACAACAAACCAATGAACAACCACGAAGAGGTCCAACTGCAGCTGGAGGACCTCAACCTTGCAAAGTTGAATCAAACAACAACAAGCAACATTGAACGAACAAGCATCAACCAGTGAACCAGTAACGCCAGCGAAGAACAATATTGCCCAAATTCATTGCAGACAACACTGTATCAAAAAATGGAAGAAAATTGTATTGTAACACACCAGTAGAATAAACATTTAAGGCTGCGAGGCCTGTTAGATAAACACTTAAGGATGTCACAACCATCGAAGGGCGTCGTGATGTGCAAACATTTAAGAAAGAATGTAGTGTGGATGACCTGTTTACATATGAAACAATGAAAAACCCTCTCGAAGTACGCAACAATAAAGAAAAATCAAACATAATAATAGCAATAAAAAATAAAAAATAATAACAATAGTTTGAACATTGGAGACTATGCTAAAAAAAATTACTCAGAGGACAAAGTAATATGAAAACTGACTATCCATGCTCAAAACTTTGGATATCCAAACATTTAAATATGAATAGTACAAATTCAAAAACATCGTAGATGATAAAAACTTTGGATATGCCAACATATAAATCATTGGGAATAGGAAGCTGGCAATAAGACCTCAAATCTATTATCCAATGAGATCATGACATATATGGGTTTTTTTATTATACAAAAAATAATGTCTTTAGTTATGTAGTTCGAACAATAGAAATTATGCAAAAAATTGTTGTCAAACGAAAAAACTAATATAAATCAACGAATTGTCAATCGATATAAACTTTGGATATCTAAACATTTCGGTGTGAATAGTGAAAATTCAAAAATATCGTAGATGATAAAAATTTTGGATATGGAAACATATAATTCATTGGGAATAACGAAGTTGGCAATAAGACCTCAAACCTATTATCCAATGAGATCATGACATATATGGGTTTTTTTATTATATAAAAAATAATGTTTTTAGAAAAAATAATGTCTTTAGTTCTGTAGTTCGAACAATAGAAATTATGCAAAAATTGTAGTGAAACGAAAAATTAATATGTCAACGAATTGTCAATCGCTATAAACTTTAGAAATCTAAACATTTCGGTATGAATAATTTGTAGTGAAACGAAAAACTAATATAAAGTCAACAAATTGTCAATTGCTATAAACTTTGGATATCTAAACATTTCAGTATGAATAGTACAAATTCAAAAATATTGTAGATGATAAAAAATTTTGATATGGAAACATATAATTCATTGGGAATAGCGAAGCTGGCAATAAGACCTCAAATCTATTATCCAATGAGATCATGACTGTTGGTCACTATAATTTCTTAATTAATTTCAAACAACCAAGTGAAACATAAATTATCAACCCAGGGAAGTCTTTTGTTTCAAAGATAGCCACGCACTATATATGCTCAATTCCAAAAGCACTTAGTGTTCTAGTAAAGAAATCATTCTATCTATACTTGCTGAAGTGAACTGAAGCTCTGAATTAAATCACAAGAAAGAAATCTCCTTATTGCAACTCCTTATAGTTCAATTTAATAATCCTGGATTACATTTTAAAGTATCATTGCAATGGGAAAGAACAATTGTCTTGCAATCAGAGAACAGGACCCTTACTCTCAAACAGAGGCTCAGTATTAACACTCTTCATGAAAACAATAATGCAGAAAACAATAAACTCTA
>ML795906.1:27321-38801 GCA_009831015.1 Picea engelmannii
ACATAAGTGGACTTAGGAAACTTAACCCAAAGTGGGTTTATGATTTACGGATGAATGAGGAGATCTCAACCATTGATTAGATTGATCTCCACCATTCATTTCCTAGGTTTCCTTTTGCTTGTCTAAGAGGGGCGCAAAGGTCTAAGGAGGGGCACATTCTTCATTTGGTGTTTTTCTTGTTGAGAGAGGAGCACTTGAGCTATGGAGATGAGATCAGTTGCATGAGGATTTTTGAGGGAGGTCGCTAGCTTTCCTGGTGGGAGGCTTGGAGCTGCTTGCTTCATTTATTTCTTGGAGCTATTCTACTTCAGAGAGGGGCGCATTAGCTTGGCAGGTTGATTCATTCTTGGTAGGATATCTAGCCATCAGATTGCAGTGAGGTCAGTTGCATAGTGAGGACATCTACTGGAGCTTCATTCCTGTGGAGGGGTTTTCAGATCTGACATCACAGTTGGCAGTTGGAGCAGATTCAGTGGTTCTGGCAGTTTGCATGAGGGGTGCACCATTCTGGGGCGCATTTGTTGGATTTGAGCTTGTATATCAGCCTTGTTGGAGCTGCTATTGTATCAGGTTTTATCTTGTATTGTGTTTACTGTAACCGTTAATTTGCTTTCTTCATATATACACATAGATCTCAAACTAGTTTTCTCCGGGGGGGGTTGTCCAGGGTCATGTTGACCAAAAATACTTGTGTCTACAAATGCATGATATTAGTTCTTAGATCTATTCATATTCAACAGTAAACGATGTATTAGGTGTGTTATGTTTATTTGAGTTGTATGTACTAATTTTCTGTGACAAAAACGACATGCTAGAGCACCCAAATTGAGAACATAACCGTAACAAATCAGCTTGAAAGTATTTGGACTGTTGGTTGTTATAAAACAACAGAAAACTAATTAAGAAGACGGTGAAACTTAGAGCCTTCTGTGGTCAAAGACAGACCCAGAAGGCAAGTTGATAGGACTTGGAATTTTCACATCTCTCTCTCTCTCACAAAAAACCAAAATCTTTCTGGTTACCTTTTTGTTGTATGCACAATATATCTTGTCATTCTAAAGAATTATCTGAAGCAAAATATCTTTGCACGCTTAGAACAAGTTAGATCTAGATTTCTTTTCCAAAAGACTTCATTTTATATAGATCTAGTGTGCATGATTTTTACGTTTAGCTAAATTTTTAAAGAAAAATCTCGAGGCTAGAAGATAGATCATCACTTTAAGCTTTCTATTGAATATTTGGCAATCTAAGTGCCATTAGATTGCTGTCCTAAAACAACAAACCAAAGACGCTAAGGGGACAAGCTTTCTAGCTTGCTTTCCTTGGTTAATTTTTACTTGTCTTCAGTAGTTTTGACTTAGCATTTTTTGGATTTTCCTAACACTGTTCAAAGACACTCTTGAAGTGTTTTTGGGCATCTTTTTCCTTCATATGCCTGCTATTTTTACAGGTTCATGGACAAATAAGAGGAGATGCTGGCCAAATTTTGAAGATTTGGACCATCCGAGACCCCTGGGAGCACCTATCCTCTAACAAAATCTGAAACTTGTAAGTTTGGTGATCTTGTTCCTATAAGGGACCACAAGCATTTCCCCAAAAATGAGATTGTAACATCAATAAAATCAGTGGGCTACTTAGTGCCCAGTATTCAATGCCCCCTGGGGCCCGGGGGATAGGTGTTCTTTGAGTGATTGCTCTATTTTGCCTCATTTTAGTTTTTGCTTTGCTTTACTAACTTAAAATGATAAAATAAACCATAAAATTTATCACAACACCCCAAAACAATTAGATTAGATTTCATTTTCTAGTTTAACTTAGATTAGATTTTAATTTCTACAATTTACTTTCAACAATTTCAAAGTTGGCAAATAAACCATCCCCTCACCTTTCCTTAGTATGTTCTTGACCCCTCCTCTGCGAGCTTCGACTTGATCTCTGGTGTGGGTTTCATACAGAAAAGGGACTGGTCATTGTGGATTTAGCTTTAATAGGACAATCCAATAGTAGTTATTGCTAAATTGGGAACCTACAAATAAACTTGTGTGTGAAGTCAGACGAGACCTTTGAGATCTAGGTTCTCCCTGTGTTGGACCTCTGGCATTGTTCCTTGTACCCAATTAAGGGATAACTTCTAGAGGGACAAATCTTAGATTATAATTTCTTTATTGCAATCACTTACACACATTTGCACTTACAAGTGGTCGTGCATTTCATTAGGCCACTTTACAATAAACCCACAAACCAAACAACTCATTTTTAATAATAAAATTGTCAAGAGCACTCCATAACATTTTCATTTCAGCAGCACATCTTGCAACAATCTTTGCATTTGGCACTGGTCTTTATATATTGCTTATCATTTCCATTTAAGCACTTGTATCTGCTTTCAAGTTGTATCATTCTTGTGCAAGTACTTTATATGCTTTATCTTTCTAGCATAAACAATTTCATTTTTGTGTCTTATATGCTGTTAGATTAGTTGTAGTTGCTCTTGCTCTCATTATACTCCTAGATTTACTTTTTTTAATTAGCTTACTTAACCTTAGTTTTTTTTTAGGGATTACCCCCCTTGGCTTCTCTAGTAGTTGGCCTAGACGGAGGAGTCGAGGATCAGGTGACAACACTTTGACTTGAGACTTGCCCCCAAGGACACACCCAATGGATTGAAGATTTCTTCCACGTGACCCGAGGTGTGTATAAGGCGGCAATAGTCTGGATTATATAAATCTTATCCTGAGCTAGAGATCCCATTTGTAGTAGCAGGATTTGCTTGGTATGACTTAGACTCACAAGTTGTACTCAGCTGGGTGCCAGAAAATTGGACTTGCCCCAGAAAAAACTTGCTAGTGGTGTGTCAAACTTGAACTTGGCAAGTTTTACTTGTAACTCACAAGTCTTTTAGCCCTGGAGAGTTTGACTTGGCAATGTTTTGGGTGAAATTTTATGTAATATTTTATTTTTTGGTTCCCTGTGTTTTTGCTGAGTCTGAATCATACTCTTATTACCTGGCCTTGGTACATTGTTCACGGAGTCGTCTTTAGCTTTTTATCCAAATATACATTTTTCATATTTATTAGCCCATGCTGTTATTGTAACATTAGGATTTTAAGATGTACAAATACACATGAGATATATAAAGGTGAAGATAATATAAAATAAAGGATAGCATTCATTAATGATGCTCTAGCGTATACATCTCTCTCAAGTTAGTCATACCTCATTACATTATGATATAGCACCCTAAGTCTTTTTGGTGGTTTAGACACCTCATCGCTAACCTTAACACCTCAATGTCACATTGGTTTATCATGCTAAACACTAACACACTTTTGAACCTCACAGTCGGACCACTCTTTTGAGTATCTGATATTACACTTTATTTGCAGATGCCAAAGTTGAACAGGCAAATTGGGACTTGTCCAAATCTCGGGAGAAACTTAAGCGAGAGATTGATGCTTATGCGGCATCTGTGTGCGCTACTCTATTGTCTGAGATTAAAAATAAATCTGAGGTAAAAGCAACCTATAATATGTTGCCTTCTACTCCTAATTTTTTTGGATAAGATGTATAAGCTAACATGGCATATGTTTAAATTTCTTTTATTTGAATATTCTTGACCTTTATTGATTTGAAAGTTCTGCATCCCTGAAATTTTGCTGCTATTGATTTGTGATCTTGTATTGACATTTGGTGACATGGTTTTATTTTTGTGTATTTTAGACACAACTTACTGAAGCACTTGGTGAAACGGTGGCATCCCTTCTCGAGTCTGCATTGCCAGACACTTGGCCAAGCATAAGAAAACTTCTGAAAAATGAGACAGAGAAAGCAGTATTAAATTTTAAATCTGCAATTGCTGGATTTGAGATTGATGATGCCACTACCTATGAGATGGTTGAAAGTCTTAAAGATTATGGAAGAAGTGTTGTAGAGAAGAAGGCCAGGGAAGAAGCTGGGCAAGTGCTTATTCGCATGAAGGACAGGTAATTGTTTTCTTTTCGTATCCTATTTTAGAATTGTATCCATTTTAACGTTGTTAAGCTGTTCAATATTTCTGGTCATGTATTGCAGGTTTTCAATTGTCTTCAGTCATGATAATGAATCGATGCCAAGGGTCTGGACCAGGAAAGTAGATATTCGAGCTATTACAAAGAATGCTCGTTCTGCGGTAATGATACTATTTGGCTTGATGTTGCTTTCTGCTAAAATGAATTACTAAATATTTCATGTGTTATTATTGTGTGCTTAACACTGGGAAACTCTTTTATCAATGCCAGTGAAGCCATAATTGCCCAGTTAATTTGATCTTGAGTTGGCGAGACACCCAGGCGTCAACTGCATGCCACACTTGTTTGTTGCCCATGGTTTGG
This sequence comes from Picea engelmannii, assembly GCA_009831015.1. Lineage (NCBI taxonomy): Eukaryota > Viridiplantae > Streptophyta > Pinopsida > Pinales > Pinaceae > Picea > Picea engelmannii. The sequence goes on from ML795906.1 coordinate 31,692, forward strand.
GGAATATGCACTGTCCCTCAGGTTTCATATGTGAGGACTTCTGTGACCTTTCGTGTCTGGGTGTCCTGGAAAATTGTCCAATTTTTCCTCGAACTCTTCATAGTGCTTGGTAGGTGCACCTTATCAGCATGCTGCGAAAATTCCCCTTGAGATAAGATAGGCCCTGCATGTATGGCTGTCGTCAGCTCAATGGTGTGACACTGGAACTTCCTTTAGGTTCCACAGGTATAGTTGTTCGGAGAATAAATTATGGTAAACTTTTTTTTTGCACTTGGAAGACTGTTTCAGTGCTGCTTTTCGGATGCATGTTTAGCAGATGCTCTTGAAATTTAATTTGGTAAAACTTCCAAGTTTGTAGCTTGATTCATGCTTGGTATATGCTTCACAGCTGGAATTAATTAAAATTTTCAGATCTGTGATGATAACTCAATATCGACAAAGTCTTGGGAAGGATATTTTTTGGTTTTCAGCCCCTTTTGGACTGAAGAGCGCATGGAACTCCACATAAGATCTACTTTAATCAGACTGCCTTTGGATAAGAGCCATGATTGAAGGGTATGTAATCCGTGAAAGTCACCCAGGAATTGATCCTGGCTTCATCCACATAGGTCATGTTAACTTTGGGAGTGAGCTTGGAAGTTTTCGACCCCGGGCTCATCATTGCAAGCGATCCAATTTGCTGCTAGACCATAGCCCGATAGACAAAACTTTTTAAAACTGTTTTGCGAATGTAAACTTTAAATTTGACTGTCTGTGACAGTGATTTGAGTGCTTTCTGGAGTTCTCATTACAGCATTCTCATTTGTTGGGAAATCGAGGAGCACTGTTGACATGTTTTGGCTATAAGGCTGGGGTGGTGCTTTTGCTGCATAATTAACAAGTGATGCTGAAAGTTCAAGTTGATGAAATCCTTTTGAACAGTTTTATCAAAATATGGAAGGTTATCTTTCCCTCAAGACAGCATATCTGTGGGTAACTAACGTGCTGTTTTGAGTGCTGCCTTGAGCATGAACTTTTGTTGCAATAAAATGCTTCAGTTCAAGAAGACCTTTACCCTGTGTTCAGGCTATGATTTAGATATTGATGCCCTTGTGTTAAGGTTCTGTGATTTGCATTGTAACCTTCTTGGCCTTGGATGTTAGGAGAACTGGTGGTGTTGACAGCAATGTTGGTTTAGGGGTTCTTCCCTGATGCCCTTCAGACCCTATATGTTCTGTTCCTTTGGGCTTTCTAGGCTCTAGCATCTAATTGCTAAGTCACCGGATACGTCCAAACCCCACCCCCGTGTCGTGTATCCTACATGTCGGACACGTGTACGAAACTTGTCCTGTTCATAGGACACGTTCCAAACATGTGTCCGGCACATACCCTTAGCATGTCCCGAAAATAGGACATGTGTCCTGCACATAGAAGGACTTGGGCTCATGTTTTCTCATGCAAGTTGGAGCTGTGAGCTGTTTTGGTGTGCAGCTGAGGGTTATTTTGCTTTACTAATGCTATTTAAAGAGGTCCCCACCCCCTCCATTTCACCCACTCTAGTAATTAATGGTAATGTTAAATTCTTAAAAGTGACATTCTCCTTTATTTTTCATTTTCATCGTAAAAATGACATTCTCCTTTATCTTTCATTTTCATCCTTTTACTTAAATTTTTAACATTACCATTAATTGTTTCAGGATGTTTGAGAGTGGTTCCTGTTGCTGCCTTTATACACACCTGGGTAACATGGAAGAAATATTCAATCCACTTGGTGTGTTCTTGGGGGCAAGTTAGAGTTAAGGTGTTGTCACCTAATCCTCAACTCCTCTGTCTAGGCCAACTCCTAGCGAAGCCAAGGCGGGTAGTCCCTAAAGAAAATAATCTAAGGCTCAAAACTAAAGCTAAGCAATTAGTGTTCTAGGAGTTTATTGCAAAAGACAACATATAAAGTAAATCTATTCTAAGAGCATATATCAATCAACCACCACAATATACATAATGAAGTACTTGCATGAAAAGGATACTTCAGATAACAAGATGCAAGTAAAATAAAGAAATACTTCAAGATTAAAAATAAATGCTTGTGAAATAAAAGTATTTGAAGCAAATGGCTTTGTAAAGTGTGTAATGAGACTAGTTCCTTAAAAGTATTGTGGGCAGTTGTTGATCGTGTATTTTATTAGATTGTCTTTTGAAGGTAAATTAATGAGATTGTGAAAAGTAAAGCAAGCTAAACTAAGTTTGGCCTCTAGAGAGGTTATCCCTTTAGCTCAAAGATTTGTTCAGAACTTGTCAAACTTGTGGTGTCAATTGTATCGATTGAAATGGCGTGCATGTTTGGGGCTTTTTCAATCTACTTCATGGGATTTGTAGACATAGACCATTTTGTTATGTTGGTGGATATCTATATTGAATGAGGGAAATATTGTAATTAGAGGATGACAGGCATAAATTAAAATTAATGAAATTATAACAAATTAAAAATTTGTTTTGAACATTTTTGACTTGTAGCACTTCTTGCAGTGTATTTTTTCAAGGACACTCCAGTTGTGCTTGCACCTTGAAGAGTTCCAAGTTTGATTGAGCACTTGAATGGCAAGTTTTTGTAACTTTGAGACTCTACCATAGTTTGTCCACCAAACATCTCCAATGAATAAATGGAAACGAAAGATAACAAATTATATTTCCATGAGTAGAAAATAAATAGAAAGGAAAGACATTGAAATTTGAAGGTGTGAAACAAATTATACTTGAAGCTTACTTGGCATCCTAGTGGTTCTGTCTTGGACAACCGTGTCATAACCAAATGTCCTAGCGGCTAGCCTATATATCTCCATTTGTTTGGAAATCAACGAGCGTTCAACGACCATCAACACCATCCGTTGAACACATCGGAGGAATACATGCATATTCTCAACATCAAATCTAAAACCATAGAAGTAAGAAAACACAGGGTTGAGGTAGGGAGTCGCTCCGTGAATGGGGACGACATAGAGTTTTGTTCCATCACTCATCAATGAAGTTCCATATCTGCACTTGTTTAGTGAATCCCTCCTCCCCCTTGTCCTCTTAGTACTGATGGATAACTTCCTTGACCCTATCCATGGCCTCATATGAATAATCCATTGCGGGCTTGTCACCATCAACCAAGCGAAGAGCCTTTACCAAAGGTTTGTTAATGGCACACACCAACTGCACTCCATCTAAAAACTCTCGTGTGTCTCACAAGTTGAGTTATAGCTTGCCCATCCAATGCAGTGTTGTATACACAATCATTCCACTCATTTGAAAGAAACATCCTCTACAACTCCAACATAGAATTGTGGAGAGGTTGAAGAGAAATTAAGCTAGTCGCAAAATGCATTATTGCGGGATGCGCTAGCTCCTTGTTCCCTGTGAATTGTCTCATGATCATAAGAACATATTGATGATTATATATATTTGGTGACACTTTTAGCCAATTCAATGATTTCCTTGATCCAAGAAATTTTACCCATGTCCTCTAACATCAAATCAATGCAATGGGTGGCATAAAGAGCCCAATACAATGACCAATACCTCTCCATATGCAACTTGATGGGAGTAACATAATTAGCAACATTTTCTGTAATGACAGACAACATACTATGGACTTATCTCTCGGATGAACCCATCCAACAACTCACATAATAATTGTGCATCTTGAACATATGCAAAAGCATTGATAGATTCGATAAACATTGTCCCGTTGGGACAATTAGCCAAGAAATTTAGAATAGACCTCCCCTTTCCATTTGTCCAACCATTTGACATAATAGTGCATCTAGTAATCTCCATGATTCCCTAAGCTCAAACAATCTCTGAGTGCAATCGGTATTTTCTTCTTGAAGGAGAGGTCATCTCAACTCATTATAGGAAGGGCATTTGTACCCCGGTCCAACAATAGATGTGACTTAAAACATTGAATAGTAGAATCGGTTGTTCTTTGTAATGTTGATAGGAATTCACTCTATAGAAAATGTTTGGCTGCAAGCTTGTTGGTCTCCTAATTCTCCCTTGTTTCAGCTATCGAACTAATAGAAGGTTGTCCCACAGGGATTGACCTCGACATAAAGAAAGGTGAGGATGTCGATGGCATTGTGGAAGGTGTTGTTGAGGATTGGGTTTCACCCACCCCTAAGAAATTTGTGGTTCCCATGCTTCTTGCATCTGCTCTAGCTACAAATTCGAGCTTCAATTCTTTCCTCTTATCTCTCTTCTTGGCAATATCAAGAGTTGATTGATGTGTAATATGAATGATTTTTGGGGTAGATGAACAACAAATATCCATTTCATGCCCTAGGATTTTGGCATGGTGGTATTTGAAGCTGTTGATTCTGCCATATATTTCCTTTGCAGGTACCTTACCCTCCATCGATTATGAGAGTCAGTTGGGTCACCATGCTCCCATAGTGGGTCCAATGGCTTTGGGATTTTGTAGGGAACTGACTAAACCTATGGCACAAAATGTTGAATTTTTCCTAAAATTAGTTAGGGTTAGATTTACCATAGCAATTTAACTACTTTTACATGCTCATTTTTCCATAGACCATGCTACATCATCGTCACCCAACCATAGGCACCTACATGTGCCACCCCCGAGCACAACACACAAAGATCTATCCTGGAAAACCCTCTTGGGGAAGAAAATCCAGTAGAACTTCTTCAATATAGATTCATCAACCAAGTACAATGTCAGTACAATGCTCTCTCAGAGAGAAAAATCCCAGATAACCCTTCTACTCAAAGGGAAACCTTGCTACTAGACTTGCGCCTTGTCACCAGAAGATACACCAAATATTATACCAAGACATACACCAAGAGATACACCAAGGCACAATCCAAACCTTAGCGCATTACCCTAGCAAGGTAGCGCATGAGAGAGAGACCATCCAAGACCAAGAGATGCGCCTTATCCTTCCCCTCCAGTAGCTGCAGTTGCAACTGTAGCTCTCCACCAAACTTGGGCTATAGCTGAGTGAGTTGTGATCACCCAATGAGTAAGGCGTCACCTTATTTATACTTATTCTGCCAGTGAACTTTTCCCACAGGGCTGACCTGTCTTTTCTGGCAAATATAATTTACTTCGACTTTTTCTGGCAGGGCCGACTTCTCATATTGCAAGTACAAACTATAATAATAATAATTTTCCTGAACCAACATTACAAATATACTTTAGCATTATTCTTTTAGGGTTTTGACTTGATCAAATACAATAAGAATATCTTCCGCAGCTACATAATACTTCAACACAAAACAAAAATGGAAATAAACACAAAAGAATGCTACAATTAAAAAATCCAAGCTAGATAAGTGTTAAATCTCCAATTGAAAAATGGTAAGAAGAGATATATCTAATGGACATTGCAAACCCTTTACTACATCTAAAAAAACAAAGCAATTGCAGGCATAAACTTTTTTACATTTCCATGAATTTGGATATGTAGAATGGATTCAATCCCCACTCCACAATAGCTTGGCTAATGGCAATGAAAACACTGGAATTCCCCTTATTTGCTCAATGGGTAAAAAGACCAAAATTTGGGTTATAAACTGTCATTGGTGCCAGCAGGCCAATAATTTCCATTCACTCGCGATATACTTTGAACAAATTACGATATTATAAAGTATCACGACACTATCATTTAAAGGAAAATATCATGATACTTTCTGTTGATATTATCGGCTCCAGGTAAATCTCCCAATAAATTGCTGATAAGTGTAACACTGACTGGGATATGAACTTAGTATCTGAAATGGACAATGTCTTGGCACCCTTGTTTTTGTTTTGAAATTTTGGAGTTGATATAACACTCTTCTAAAGTTATCTGATGGTGCAAAGGTGTGTGTAGATTTTCTGCATGTTTTGCTAATTTCCTTTTCAGTTTTAAGAATTTGTATTCCTGTTTTGTCAGTCTTTGAAGCTGCTTGCTGTTATGGCTGCGTTACGCTTGGATGAAAAACCAGATAACATTGAGGCCACTCTGTCCTCTGCATTAACAGATGGTATTGGTACAGCTGGTTCTCTCTTGGAGGGAAGCTCCTCTTCTTCAGTGAATCCACTTGTTTCAAACACTTGGGAAGGGGTGTGTTTTATCATTTCAAGCTTTTGAACTGATTCTGTTAATTGTTTGTACTCGTTTTGGGATAATTTAATATATTTTTATTATTGCAGGTTTCACCTTCAGATGTTTTAATTACACCAGTTCAATGCAAGTCTCTATGGAGGCAATTTAAGTCAGAGACAGAGTACACTGTAGGTCAGGCTTTGGCTGCTCAGGTGAGTCATTGATTAAGCGACCCATCCTTGGGAAACATTTTTAGACAGTATCTGTTCTCACGAGTTCTTAGCAGCACAAATGACGGACATCTTTCCATAATTGTCTGCAACTGATATGAAGGGTATTTTTCAGGAACAGCTCAGTAGAGTGTCCGAAATCAAATTGTGTCTTTTTGTTTATAATATACATGGACAGCACTAGTCTCGTGTTTGATCGAACTTAGTGCTTTTCTCGATCAGTTTTTATTAGTTTTTTATGCATTATTTTTCGAGTGTGTTTCTGTGTGCAATATTTGTAGTTTCATGTAAATGAGTGAAAACTAGCTAGAGCATGGAATAGAAGCATGCCTTATATGATGACTAGTGCTTTGCTTTTTTTTGTGGATTGCGGATTTGATAAGTGTTGAAGAAATGCTTACAATGTTTGATTGTATTGTATATTTCCAGGAAGCAAATAGACGAAACTCTTCATGGTTACCGCCACCTTGGGTTCTTGTTGCTTTGGTCGTTCTGGGTTTCAATGAGTTTATGACACTTTTGAGGTATGTTATATGCATTCTCTCGTGAGATAAATGTATATGCTTCCATTATCAGTACTGCAGTATGCCTGCTAGCCTGGAATCATCGTTGAAATTTATTGGTAACAGGAATCCAATCTATATCGGTGTGATTTTTGTTCTTTACCTCTTGGGCAAAGCTCTTTTTGTGCAATTAGACATCGCTGGGGAGTTCCAGCATGGATTTGTAAGTAATATTATTATTTAGGGCATATTTGCTTCTGTAAACTCTCATTTCTTTTTTAATAAGCGTGATAGTGTATTGATGCTACTAGA
>ML795906.1:72884-84142 GCA_009831015.1 Picea engelmannii
CCGGTTCGTTAAACAAAGGAAGAGGAACTTACCGAAGGTGAGTTATATCGAGCATGTGTTATCCTCCTCGAGCTCATTAAATCAAAAAGAGGTACTCATCTATCTGGATGGGGGAAAAAATTGAAAGGATCAAGCCAAGCAGTTTCTTGAGAACATCATCTAGCACTTCTTAGAGTCGCCCTTGAACACGACACTTTGTCATCTGCATGCATCAAAATCCGTTGAACCTCTGCACTGAGCCAATCCTTTGAGTTCCTTTCACTCCTTTGGGTCATCCGATGCAAGTCACAGTATCCACTGTGTAGTTTTGGTCCATGTCATGTTTTGCTGTTGTGCCTCAGTGTTCAAGGGAAGTATCCGCCTCGAGAGTCATCCATCCCAAATATCTTGCCTCAAAACCTATGTCAGTCCATGTCCGTTTGATCTGCCAATTACATCTCCATGTTCGTTTCATGTTGTTGATGGGGGATACATCAAGGCCCTCCCTCGACGAGTCTATTCCTATCGACTTCAACACATTATCCAGGAATTAGGCTTAGAAACCAGTTAGTACTTTGGGACCTGCATGCCTCAATGGCAGGCCTCCTCACATTCGACAGTAGGTTTACATCATTGACCTCTGATCGAATGATTCCACGGGTGTTCGACTTCAACTCATCTATTCACATTCACTGGAATGTACTAGGGTACCTTGGGAATCATTGACATTAATGGTGATCTCCCTTACACTTGTTAACGGTTCACACCATTGACCGGTAATCAAGTGGTTTCTTCCATGTTCGATGTCAAGACATATATTCGCATGGTCGGATTCGTACCATATTGGGATTGGTAAGAAGACCCTGGGTTGATCGATCACTTTGATATATGCTTTTCCCAGGCTGCGAAGGAGTATTCATTGGACAAGAACACATACACTGTCACATAGATCCACTTTGTATTGGTCGTGGCTATGTCTTGTCATCTCATAGATCCACTTTGTATTCTTCATGGCTACGAACAGTCCGAGTCATCAGAGTATAGATCCACATTGTATCTTCGGTGGCTATACCCTTTTTTATCAATACAATTATGGATCCACAATGTATTTTATGGCAGCCATATCCTGCTAAGTCTTGATCACCCAAGCATAGGTATGCTTGCCTTGGGTTTTGAAACATGTCATAATATTTGTTGGATGTTTGTGTGCAGCTTTTGTCAGGTTCTCTGAGTCTATACCCTTGCTTGAGAGTCTACAAAGCATTTCAGTTATTAGTTCGCATCTTCTAACTTCATACTTTGGGGGGCAATCTGTTACACATCAAAATTACTCACTTTGATAGTGTCGCAAGTGTCATCATTACAAAGGTCGCAAGTGTTGCATTTTTCTCACAAGGTCGCAAGTGTCGCATGTTGCTCACAAGTGTCGCAAGTGTCAGGGAAGCATACTGCCATGATGCCTATGTCGTGCCGATAACGACATGAGAAAGACACTTGAAACACCTCAAACATTTGATTTGGAAGAGGAGAAATGAGTCAGCAGGCTTGCAAACCTTTTTCCATCTGAAAGCACCTCAAAAACTGAGTTTTTGGAGGGGAGCGCTCCCCCTTACACTATCTCGGAGCGTCGACGCTCCCCCTTACACTATCAGGGAGCGTTATAATGCTCCCCTGGCCCTTTTGAGGGAGCGCTATAGATTTTGGAGCGCTGGCGCTTCCCTTAACCTTTTCAGGGAGCGCTACAGCGCTCTGATGGCCCTTTTGAGGGAGCGCTACCTATTCTGGGCAGTTGTTAAGCTGTTGAGATGAATGGGGGTAGCATCTTTTCATTCTTGGAAGGCAGTTGGATTCGAATCCCTAGTCCAACCATGATATTAGGGCAGATCCTCAACTGAAGGAGGCAAATCCTCAACTTCCCCAAGGATATCTCAAGTGGTTGAAGCCTCTCCAAGGCTATATAAGCAAGCTTTCTAATGGTGAAAGGGGACTGGAAAAGGAGAATCACACCAAACTTATGATCTCATAAGTAGTGTTGGAACATAGTTGATTGGGGGAAGAAATGCTGGTATGAAACTTATGATCTTGGAGAAAACACACAGTCAGCCAAAGGAGAGTGATCAGTGAAGCTGTTGTTGTCCAGGTTGTGGATCTTTCAGGCAAGGGTTAGACGAAGAGGACTCGATGAAGCTATCGCATTCGCATCTACGATTGTAAGTACTGCTGTCGTTATTCTCATCAATATGACACGCTTGGCCTGTTTCTTTCTAGTTTGTGTATAATGTCACATGAACTTATCATTAATTGATAGATCTATTTTCAAGCTAATATCAATAGAGTAGGAAGTGGTCATATCTTGTTCTGTCCACAGGATCCAGCGAGAAGAAAAGGATCGAAGCGCAACTAGGAGCGTGCAGGGACAAACGTCGATAAAGAGGTACTTCTATCGTTCTTCCTTCTCATGTGTTGGATTAGATAGATTTGAAAGGAAGTCAGTGTCCACGTTAATCATTTTCTGTCTAGAGTTAGGGTCAAGATCTTAGAGGCGATCTACCTGTCCGCAGGGAGATTTTCCTACAACACTCGTCCAGGATCCCAAGCAGGCCAAGTGTTGTAACCATGCTCTGATACCAATTTGTCACACACCCACTACGACAACTAAGATTTTCTTTTTCTTTTTGTATTTTATTCGAGGATCAGAATCCCCAAATTTCTATGGGGCCTGGTGCAGACCCTTCCTACCCTTAACCTCCCCCAGGTGATCATTGGGTATGACCATAGGCCTTACCAAAATGGTGCTTCCAGATTTCGCGATTCGGGGAATTGTGATGCAAGCGTTCCCCTGTTCTCTGTCTTTAGAAATGCTGAAACCTGAAAGGGTCTAATAGATCCTTAGCTCCTCCCTTGGGTCGCTTGTCATATGACCGATCCCATGAACTGGTGCTAATCCTCTAAATGATTTTGGGGTTTCGCAATTCAGATAATCACGACGCAAGAGTTCCTCCTTTCCCTTTCGAATCCCCAGAACTCGAAAGCCCGGTGTCATCCGGATCTGCGGTCCAGATCATCGACTTGATCAACGACCCAGATTAAATCCTGGAATTCTACCTTTCAAGATTTAGGCGGGGTCTTCATTCCTATTTCTCTGATGTCTAGAACCCTGGTGGCTTTAGATATTCGCCACGCGTCCCTACAATGGGTAGTCCATATTCTTTCGTGACTCCTCCTTCCTACCAAAAAACCCTATCCGGTGACCTAGGCCTCATTCACAGAGCGCATCGGGGTTTTGCGTACCGGGATTTCACAACATGCAGAGACAAGGGTTCATACCCTTTGGTTTCCCGTGTGTTGAAAAGCCGAAACACCAAAACCTATTCACGCTGAATCATTTCGGGGTTTTGCATATCAGGATTTCGCGACTGGCGAATACAAGGGAACTTGCCCTTGGGTTTCCCGGGTGCTGAAACGCCGAAACACCAAAACCTATTCACGCTAAACCATTTCGGGGTTTCACATATCGGGATTTCGTGACTGGCAAATACAAGGGAACTTGCCCTTGGGTTTCCCGGGTGCTAAAACGCTGAAACACCAAAACCTATTCACGCTAAACCATTTCAGGGTTTCAGATATCGAGATTTCGTGACTAGTGAATATAAGGGAACTTGCCCTTGGGTTTCTCGGTTGCCGAAATGACGAAACACCAAAACCTAAGAGAACCACTCTCTCTTGTACAAGGTCTCCAGACTCAGATCACATGATCCTTTAGTGGGTTCTTGGGTAATTATCCCTAGGCTCGATGACCAGACTGAAAAATCCTTCCTAAATCACCGAGCTATGAACTTCTGTGACAGGGGTGAAGTTAACTCATGGGTTTACTAAAACGATAGTCTTTTCAAGGAACTCACTCCGGCTCTGGAATGCGAGGGAAATTCCCTGAAGGAGGTGCCTTCGGGGAAATCAAACCAGGGCATAGCGCGAGTCAAGTAAATGGGACAAATCTCTAGGGAACAGACTCATAATCTAAACTTGTTCATTCTATATATAAACTGATTATGGTCATATAAGTACAAGCATGCATCCACTATTTTCGATCAAAACACCAAGCAAACACTTCTATACAGAAACCATTTATGAGAGTACAAAGATGATCATGCGTTCCAGGATATTCAATTCAAGATACAAGATATAAACACTTATCAAAAAATACCAGGTGTGACGCAACTGCTAAGAGGGGTGCTCGTTTCCACCCAACCGTAGGCTCAGTGACTCCAAACGGATTTACCACTAGCCACCCCCGAGATAGACCACGATGCTTGAGGTTCAATTTTCTACTTCCTGCTCAACCAAAGTCAAGGACGAAGGTTACTCTCCTTCTCCTCTGTTCATAACTCCTTGTGTTTCCGGAGTTTCTCTAGTTGAGTCGCAATCATTGTCGCGCGCGTTCTCCTCCCTTCTCCCCCTTACCACACTTCCTCTCTTGCCTTTTCTCTGTAGGATTTCATTTGGCGCGAATTTCCGCATCCGTGGTCAGGTCTGGGAGCTGTTACGGATGGGCGGTTCACCCCCATCCCCTCATTAACTCTTGAGGAGCCTCCCTACGTACCAATCTGATGGGAAATCCATTCCAGGGTTATAGAGTTGCTTTGATCTTTGAGAAAGTAAAAACCGGTACAATACTAGCTTGGTGGAAGTTAACACAACCATTCCAGGTCCCTTCCACCACCTCTCATTAACCATCGTGGTCTCTTTTAGCACATCCCCCCTCCCAACAGTCATGCAACACATAATCATAACATAATTTACATTCATCGACCTTTTATACAAAGGTCCGTCAAATCAAACATTCACATCTTTGAGTTTGTCATAGTTCTTGGCCTATATAGTAATTTTTACAGACTGGGGAAACAGGGTGTTACATACTTCACCTCATCTAGAATTATTTTCTTAGCTTTCACGTCCTTTAACTTATGGACGTCTAGATTTTTTGGATCTCTTGGTGGGGCCACAATGGAGTTGCAAAAATACCAAATGTCATTCTCCATTAACACCAACATGATCTTCTCCTTCCACAGACTATTGTTGGACACCCCATTCAACCTGCCTTCAAATCGCAAACCTGATGCGACCATCTCCGCAAATTCCCGAAGAACTAAAATTTTGGTTGCTTGGACTTGTTGCCTGATCTTGCTTCCTATTTCTTGGTCCTGCTGCCAGTTTCCTAGCCCTACTGCCCGCTTCCCGAACCTGCTTCCCATGGTCGGACACCTGCCTGAAGTTTCCCACAACCTTCTGCTGTTGCCCAAGTATTTTTTTGGGCTTCCCGAGTCTTCTATGGGCACTACACTACTATCTCATCCTACTTCCTGATGTGCCTTCCCGCTGCCCGACAGTTTTTCCTATTTCCCGAGGCTATTTTCTGGGCTTCCCAAGCTATCATGACCCTGTTTTCTGGTTGGTGGCTGCCAACGTCTTCTGTTGCAGCTCATGACTCCTATTTGTTGCTGGTGACTACCTTAGGCTGGTCGACGAATCTCTCTGCAATTTCCAGTGGTTGATCTGCTGCAATGACTAATCACTGCGGCCTTGTCTGCATTGTCACACACGCCCACACAGACTCACCTTTCTGCTCATGCTGTCCTGAATTGCGACGTCCGTCCTCCCAGTATCTCACACTCACACATCCCAACCACCTAAGTCGTCAACTATTTTTTCTTGCACTGCCACCTCTCTGTTTTGCCTCCTTGCCCAACCTCCACGCGCTGTGCGCTGGATGTCCACCTCAACTAGCTATTCGCTCCATGTTTGCTCATTTTATTTTTTCTGATGGTTGTGCCTCTCACACAACCATCCATACGCGCAACTTCCAACTTCACTTTCGATGGCTAGTTCCAACATCCGACCTCCTTCAGTCGATTTGTAGCCCAAGTCCCCTGCTTTTCAGGTTCTCTTTCACACTTTGCCGATTTCTGTAGCCAACAATCTTCCCTCAGCATCACAATGCGTATGTTTTACGACTCTTATGGCAGTCGTATGCATGTCATACAATTGTATAATTTTCTTTTATTTTTTTTTGAAATTTATTCTCTGCAACTACAATCCTACAAACAAAAAATTTCCCATAGACCTGCAATAATCTTGCTGTAAAATTCCACAATATCTAGTGCAACTTGGTTCTGTCAGAGACCAAGCTTTGATACCATGTTAATTTTCTGAACCTAGCACCCGACCATTAATTCCGAACAAAATCACTTTATTGAATAACAACACAACTATGCTACTTAACGAAAATAATTAGTGGAAGCATAAAGAAATGAAACCAATCACATTGCACAAAGATTTTGGGTGAACATCCCTGGAAAAAACCCCGAAGGGAAAACCATATATGAGTTTGATTTTATTAATTAAAATACAAGGTTTTCATCCTAGGATAATGGCCCATCAGAGGAGTACAATGCAACAATAGCCTAGACTACTTGGCTACTATCTCACTTACTGCCCTTTTGCACCCTTCCTCAGCCCTGCCCACTCACACTTGGATGAACTGCTCTTCACCCACTCAATGAGATCTCCTCATTGTTCACTCAGTGTGTGTCTCATCTTCTCACCTAGGTTGCCTTTTATTACATTGAGTTAACCCTAAGTAAAAAACCCTAGATCTCATAAAGTGATCAACGACTAAGATCTAATCTCATGTTCACTTTACTAATGACTAGGACTTAATCAACTCACTTAAGTTAATAATGCCAAAAAACTTAGGCATTTAACTTAATTAATCTTACATTAATTAAAAAGGTCATTCACTTTAATTATTAATTCATAAAGTGAACTTCCTAAGGTTCTAAGAGGTTACAATGATGACTTCCACATGATAGACACCAAGCCTATGTGGAAGTACCTCTCCGATACTAAATACATCAACAACATTTGAATTCCCTTCGTAGTGCAATAAGTTGTAATTTTTTTTTTCACATATTCACCTCCATTATCTGTTCTTAAACTCTGAAGTTGTTGTCCATGTTTTTCTACAAGGGTTGTGTAGGTAAAAAACATGTCAAAAAATTCTCTGTTAAGTTTTAATAAATAAAACCAAGTGCATCTAGAGAAGTCATCAATGAAAGTTATGAAGTACTTGCACCCAAAGAAAGAAGAAGGAAGTGGACCACACAAATCACTATGAACAAGTTGCAAGGGGGTCGAGGCGCACCAAGAGGCACGTTTATCAACACTATCTCGATGATGTTTTCCGAGAACACCACCGATAGAAACACCATCTCTGTGATAAATGAAAGTAAGACCAGTGATCATATTTTGATTAGATAGTCCATGCATTGAGCAATAGTTTACATGACCAAACTGCTCATGCCATAGTTTACTCAAGTCATTTTTACTTTGGGTCATCACCTTTTCTATCAATTTTTATTGCTCATAAAACAGTAAAATTTAAACATTAATTCATATAAAATAATATAAAATAATGTATTTAGATTTATATCTCAAGATCTGACTAAAATGGCTATATCTTAGGCAAACAAAAATATTTTCTAGTGAAATGAAAAACATTTCCAACTGAAAGTAGCATTTTAGATGCAATAGAATAGTCCTCTCAACTAAAAAATGCACAAAAATAACAAAACCTAGAAATGTGACAACACAAGTTTGGGATATCGATCTACAATGGGAGTGGGTCTTCAAATGGACTCTAATACCATGTTCGAAAAAACAAGGTTTTCCCTCATAAGACAAACACCTGAAGAAACTATTCACACAACCAGATCAAAGATCACAACACCACTACTTTTACGTGGTTAAAACCTTCGAAGAGGGAAAGAATTCACGACACCAGACAACATGGCCACTTGAGACAATATACTAATGTAAAATAAAAATATTTTAGAAGAGAGTTTATCACAATCGATCATCAACAAATGAATCTCCATGCTCTTTAAATAGAGATCATGGAACAATAGGGTGTTAAACCATAGATCAATATAGTTATTAAGATCGAGGAGAATACGAGTTGTTGAATCATTCTATGTTTAAAACATATTGTGACTGTCGGATGACATAACTACAAATGCATACTAAAGAAGCACACTTTTACTTAAAGACACGTTAGGCCAAGTTGAGCTTAACTAACTCTTAAGTGTCTAAATACCCTAACAACAAAAACACCACCGAACGTGCCAAGCGTAGGCCCAACATAGAGAGAAAAGACAAAGAGAGAAAACAATATTTAGAATCACCAAACCAAAGGTATTTGGAAGCATTCATTGAAGACACATAGAAAAAACCTCCTCCTAGAATAGAAGTATGAAAATCCACTATGACGCACAATGAAACAAACATCCTTGGACACTAGGAAACCAAATACAGGCTCGTGCTTTCCTAGAACCAAGAACCCTTCACAAATAACACTTTGATTTGTCAGAGGAATAAAATGCGGAAATTGAATTGGAATTATACAAGTAAAACTTCCCAACGAAGATCCAAACTTAGTGATTGAAAGATGCCCTGCCTCGCTTACCAGAGGAGGGGGCTCACCAGAATTCTAAGGAAATAAACCAAGAAGGGATACCTCCAATAGAAAGACATACCTTGCTAGGGATCCTACTAACTAGAGCTTCTTTCTTCGCATTTCCAAAGACTTAATCCCACTGCAATCGATGAACACACTGCTCCCAAGTTCATAATTGTGTGAATGCACAACTATGAGTATGTGAGATGGAGACCCCTCTCTCTTCTCATAACGACATTTGTGATATGATTTGGTGACTACACGTTGAGCCATGTGTTGCTTTAAATCTTTGATACGTGGCTTAAACCTCATGTTGATGTGCTACGTAATGGATATATCAATCTGATTTCCATTGATTCTAATAACTCCCTCTTTTAAGAGGGTGGTTTTATTAGCAAAATGTTCTGCCACTTGATTGTTCTCTTGAAGTACAACAAAGTAACCAATTTAACGAGAACTCTCTAGAGTTTTTGTTTTTTTATATGTCGCATTTAATGATTATTTTAATCTCCATTTCAAAAAATGGTGTCCTCAGTAGCACCATCTTTTGGGGTGGTTAAAGTTGTGACTTGTTTGAAATCGTGGCCTTGACAAACATTATCAATGTGAAAAATTGACCCTCAAATCGAAAAGTTGTGCTTCCAACAACATCTTACTTTTATTTTTGGAGTTAAAATTATGACCTAATTAAAACCATGGTCATTATAATTGATATCATTGCAAATAAAAAACTTCAAATTAGTTTGTAAATAGGAAAGTGGTATTTTATTTATTATATATTTTTCAAACTTACATTAAAAAAATTTGATAATTTTTTTTTGTAATTAAGTGGAAAGCACACATTTTATTTATTTTTTTCAAAAAACAATAAAACAAAATTTTAGGAATAAAACACCATTTAAAAAATATTTAAAATTTAACATAAAATATTAAAAAAAACAAAATTAGGAAAAAAAAAGTTTAAAAAAACTAAAAAGAGAAAACAAAAGTTATAAAAAAAAATAAAAATAAATTAAAAACTTCAATTTGGTTTGTAAATAGAAAAGTGGTATTTTATTTATTATATTTTATTCAAACTTATATTCAAAAGAAAATTGAAAAAAGAACTCCGTAATTAAGGGGGAATGATTTCTTTGAAAAAAAAGAAAATAAACACATTTTTTTGGAAAAAATACACCATTTAAAAAATATTACATAACACAACTAAAATAAAATAAAATAAAGTATTGAAAAAAAATCAAAATAAATTAAAAAAAACCCATCAACAAAAATTACAAAAACTAAAAAGTCAAAGCTAAAGTAAAACAAAATTAAAGAAAGAAAAAGAATAAAGTGGGGAGGGATATTCCTAGAATCAACCCACCCCCCGTCCCCAGAATCACCCTCTCTCATTTCCCACTCCCTCATCCTCTTTCCCATGTGGCCTACGGACTACCAACTAGTGGTGTGTTCATGGAATCATCCCTTCCCTCTTTTCAACCCTTGTGCCCACCCAACTTCCCCTCCCCATTCTCCTCCCTCCCTGCTCACTCCCACACAACCCACAGACCACCAACTAGCGGCAGGGTTCAAACTCGCCGCTACACATTGCTACACAAATATGAAAAGAAAATTGATATTTATGATGTATAAGTTCTCGTGATACATCACAACCCCCCAAACCTCATGACACATTGCTTTTTTAAAATTTAAAATTTAAGTTTTTTTTTGGGTATATATATATATATATATATATTCTATTTAAAAAAAAATGAAAGTAGATTATATATATTAAATTTGCTTTTTTAAATAATATGTTTTATTTTTTTTAAATTCTTTTAAACTATTTCTTTAAATTTTTTTTTTCATCTCATTATCATTTATTTGCAACAATATTGGGCTTTAACGCCACAGTTTAAAAAATGACTCTATTTTGAGCTCGCAAAAAAAGGGGAGTTGCGACTTGTAGCATCTCAATTTGATTTGGGGGTTGATTTTAAGATTTTGGTTGCAAGGGTATCCACTGTCAAGATCATGGGTTTCAAAGAGGTTGTGGTTTTGAACCCCTAAAAAAGAGGGGGTACTAGTGGGAGCACCACTTTTCGATTATGGGGGTTGATTTTAAGGTTTTGGTTGCGACGATACACATTGTTACGACCATTGTTTCAAAGAAATTGTAATTTTGACTCCGAAAAAAATGTGCTACTCTTGGCGCCACTTTTTGTTTCGGAGGTGATTTTAATTGTTTTTTTGATAAAAATTATGAGATTGTTAAAGCCAGTTGCAAAAGGTGGTACTTTTAACCCCCCCAAAAAAGACTATTATTGATCACACCACTTGTGAAATGGAGATAAAAATAGTGACTAAATGCAACCTCTTAAAAAATTAGAACTCATTGTGCCACCCATTTCATTGGTTTGATTGCACATAGTTACCGACTTGATGAGTGTCAGACAGTTGGCTTAGGTTGATGGACAGTTGGTATGGATTGTTGGTTTCCATTGATATCAACCATTGGAGAGTGATATTGTATATTGATGTCAACCCTTGGAGAAAGTCTGATATCAAATTCCGGTAACACAAAGGTTTGGGTAATGGACCCGAGTTTGTTTGATGTATAATGGTATGAGTTTTAATATATTTGAAGGTAATACTATTCTAGATGGGTAGTACATGCCATGCCATTTCCGGTGGTATGTGGAACGTCACATAACTCGTCACGGTTAGAGAATTATGGCCATGTGAAGTTGAAGAAAGGTTTGGGTAATGGACCCAATTTTGTTTGAAC
>ML795906.1:84242-104875 GCA_009831015.1 Picea engelmannii
CGAATCCAGAACTTCGGGGTTTCGGCGTTCGGAGTTTTGTGATACAAGGGTTTTATGCCCTGTGAAGTCGCGAGTCGCGATTTCCCGAAATAACGGGAGCCGTTGATCTACGGAGGGACACGCGGCATCAGATCCCGGATATCGGTATTTGACGTTTCGGGGTTTTCGACACCAAGGGAACTTCGCATTACAGATTCACGACCCGCGAAATCCCGAGGGTGACGTGGCATCGTGGGCCCCGGGAGTAGTGGAAGACAGGTGGCGTGCAGTCGGAGTTTCGGGGTTCGGAGTTTTGTGTTGTAGGAGATGCTCGACACCACAACCTCCGATTTCCCGATAGGGAAATCCCCGAAAGGTGGAAGCGTTGACCCGATTGACTATCGGGGTTCGTGGGTTATGAGTTACATGTGACTGCGCTCACAGAATTCGCGAGATCGCGAATTCCAATTTCCCGATTTCCGAAAGGGGAATCACCGAAGGAGTGCACTGTGGGTAGTGGACTCCCGAGGGAGTTGAAGAGAGTTGACTCTTCGGGCCCTTGAGAAACAGAAGGTCCTGGTGGAGCAGCTGGCTCGGTGAGGGGCGAGTGGCGTCAATGGCAAAATGTGATTTTTTGGGATTAAGTGATATACCGTACCTCCTGCACTTCTCAAAGGTCTGCTTCAAGTGATGTAAATGTTCTTCATCGGATGATGAAAATATAGTGATGTCATGAAGGTAAATAACCAAAAACCTATCTTTCTCCCCAATGAAAGCGATGTCCATATCCCTTTGGAATGTGGCTCATGTGTTCATCAATACGAAAGGCATCTTTTCATACATAAAAGTGCCCCAAGGAATGGTAAAAGATGTTTTCTTTTTATCCTCTTCCATTACTGATATTTGATTGTACCCCGAGTATCCATCAAGCATAGAGATCCTCTTTGTGCCGACAACTCTTTGTAAGATATAATCCATTTTTGGTAATGGATAATTGTCTTTCAAAGAGCACCTGTTTAGATTCCTGAAGTCCACACAGAGCCTTATCTCTCCGTTCTTCTTCCTGACAGGTACAAGGTTGGCTACCCATTCTGAGTATCTCAATGGCACTATTATTTTTTCTTCCAACAACCTTTTTAGCTCCTTTTCTATTATAGGTAACAGTAAAGGATTAAATTGCCTGAACTTTTCTTAACGGGTTTTGATCCAGGTTTTAGAGGAATTTTGTGCTGAATAATCTCTGTATCAAACACTTTCAGATCTTCATAAGACCAGACAAATATACTTGAATATTGTTTCATCAATTCAACATATGCTTCTTTCTGTTTTTGTGAAAGTTTTCTAGATATTTTGACCAACCCGGGGTTTGCATCCGAACTAATGTCACAGTCCACTACATCCGTTTCTTCTGTTTGGATAACAACCTTCCTGGAAACATCATTGTGATCGAACAACCTCTTTAGTGGAACCAAACCTTTGGGAATATGGTTTGTCTTCAATTCAATGATTTTGTGGCCAACAATAGTATCTTGAAGGACTTCTGCAACATGTATTTCTGCTTCACCATTTTCATCATCTTGATCTATTGAAATGTTAGAAAACTCTTCAATAGTTTTCAAAAATCTTTGCATTTCCTCATTGTCTTTAAAAACCTACCAATGTTTTATATTATCCAGTATTGAGGGTTTGTGTCTGACTTCAACTTCGATCTTCAGATTAGGAAACATCGGAGTTTTAAAGTTGCTAGCTACAAGTGCCAAAGAGTTAGCTTGTTGATTTAAATTTCTGTGCACAAAAGTAATATTGAATGCCAAAAAGAAATTATCCACATAATCCCACACCTCATTTCTATATTGTTTTAACCTTTTCTATTTGGTTTGATATATATTCTTGATCTGGTGAATAATAAGTTCTGAGTCTCCAAAAACAGAAAACTTATCTATACCCATATCTCTAGCAGCTTTCAAACCTAACATCAAGGCTTCATACTCACTAATGTTATTAGTGGTGTCCAATTCAAGTTTATATGACATAGGAATAACCTCCTTGTAGGGGAAATGAAGACAATGCCAGCTCCAGAACCTTCTTTAGAACATGCTCCGTCAAAATACATTTTCCAAACAAAATTGTCTTTATTGTCTCCAACTGCAGTTGTTGTCTTTGTGACTAATACTTCTGCGATCTCATCACTCATATGAAAAATAGAAGAACCAATATCATCTTCTACAACATATATAGGATGATTAGTGGGATTATTGTGATCACTTACCAAATAAGGCAATCTAACTTCTCTGTATAATATCTGTTGTTCCCCACCAAAAACAGGTATGGTTGCATAGCTAAGGTCCATCTGTAGAGTACCACCTACCTTCTTGGCCCAAGATCTTGAAAGAAGCATTCCAAATTTTGGTGGTATGTCAGCCATAATAACATCTAATACCACACTTTTCATAGGTAATTGGGAAAGAGTAACAACCACATCTTTCATAACTCCAAGGCATTTGACTTTCTTGGAGTCAAAAGAATATAGATCATGATATGGTCTAGTAATGTCCAACCCTAATTCTTCCATCACCACCTTAGGCATGGCATTATGCGAGGAACCAAAATCCATTAAGCAGTTGTGCAATATCTTGTCATGGACATTTAATGAAATGTAGAATGGTGGAGAGGCATCAATTCTGTCTTCAATGTGAGGTCCAATAGTTATAGCAGGGTTTTCATCCTCTAGATTGATTGTATCTGAAAAGGTGACATGAGCTGGAGCCTGTAGAGCCTTGAGGACAGTCTTTCTGAAGGGTTTTGTTTTCACGATTTCTAATAATGGCACTGAAATCTTGATTTTGTTGATTTCATGTTCTAAACTGAAAGAAGAAACGTTTCTGTCTGGTTCCTTTATGTCAATAGTACTATCCTTGGCAGGTTGTTTCAATGGTTGATCAGCTTGAATCTTGGGACTTCCTTTGATAATTCCTGTTTTAACTGGAGTACTGGCCTTCTTTGTGGAAACAAGTGTATCTGCTTTAGGTGCATTCGAACCGGATCCGAGATTGTATTTTTTCCTTTTAGGTTCCTTTTGGACGATCTCATCTTCATCCCCTTCCTCAAACTGGTTTGCAATCAAAGCATCTTCATAATCCTGCTGTGTCACATGTAGAGGCAATGATTCAGAATCATTCAAATGAACTGCATGGTCTTCTTCTGTATCATCTTTGTCCCCCTCCTCATCTACTGCATTATTTTGAAAAGGAGGCAAAACCTTTTGGTCATCTTGTTTTTTTCTTTCTCTTGGTAAGATTTGAGGTGCATTGTTTGGCCTCCTGAACTGATTTGGATTTCTGTAACCACTCTCTTGTGTAGGTCTACTGGGATGTTTTTGTTCCATCTTCAACCTTTCCATTTCATATGTCAGAGTTTTCAGCATCTTAGCCATTTCATCCATCTTAGAATCAAATGCTGAATTAGAAGATGAAGGCAACTCTTCCTTTTTCTTTTTCCTGTCTCTATCACTTCTAGACTTCAATTTTTCTGATGCTAATATGTTTGATTCTACCTCGATAGAAACATCTTGCATCAGGCTGAGGGTAGCAACTCTTCTTTCCCTAAGAAACAAGGAAAATTCGACATCGAATGCATTGGAAAAAGTGATTTTAGCTAATGTCTCTGAAGGTTTAATCTTCTCTGGAATTTTACCATACATCTGGTTGAACCTTTTGGTAAAATCAGGTATTGATTCACCTTGTTTCCTCCTTAAAGCACCGAATTCGGTAATGTAGTATAAAAAGTCTTTCTTGTCTGCCCAGTGTTTAAGAAAGACATCATCCAAGGCTACGATATCAACAATTGAATTAGGAGGCAAACTCCTGAACCACTTTCTTTCTTCCCCATTTAGACTCTGCACGAATAATCTCATCCACACATCAACATGCTCTACATTGAAATTATCTGCAAAACTATAAAATGAACTCAAATGCTCTTCGATAGTAACTGCTCCATCTCCATTGAATCTGGGAAAGTATCTCATATAATAATTTGGTGGAAAGGTAAACATGACTTGTGGAAGAACCAAAGGGGCATACCTTGCTGCAACTATTTCATCCATTCTGTCTGCAGTCATATTAGCTATTTTTGGTGCTTTGGGAGTAAGTAAGATTGGTGATGCTAGAGGTGAAAATGTC
Organism: Picea engelmannii; assembly: GCA_009831015.1. NCBI lineage: Eukaryota > Viridiplantae > Streptophyta > Pinopsida > Pinales > Pinaceae > Picea > Picea engelmannii. The sequence goes on from ML795906.1 coordinate 88,400, forward strand.
CCTTGTGTATTACAACTTAGCTGTACTGTCAACGAGTCTTTATCTTTAGCAGATAAGGATTTCTCTTCTAGACTATGATCAGATAATGGGCTAAGAAACAAAGGATTCTCAAAAGAAAAATGATGTGATTTAAAATTCTTAGATGAGAGAGATTCAAGAGATGACGAAGGTGTCTCTGGTTCACTCTTAATATTTGTTCTGTGACCTCTCAAAGTTTCAGTCACAGACAAGATGTCTGAATATTCCTGTTTAATGAGTTCAGTAAGTAACTTCCACTGTTCTAGATTTAATTCTGAGATAGTTGAAGGGAATGAAACTGTAGCAGGCTCAATAACAGGTTTAATTTCACTTTCAGGATTCACCTCTTCATCTACTTGGGTTTTGGTGATTTCAAAGGATTGTCCTTGAGAACTTTCTGAAGACAATTTTCCTTTTAAGAGTGAATACTGTCCAAAAAGAACTTTAGGTTTTCTTAGTAACTTTTCAAGATATGGAACTGCTGCAACAGGCTCAGGATCTGGATTTTCCTGGTTACTGGTCTCTTAGTAGATGATGAAGAAGTTAGAGGAGTTTTGGGTCCTTTACCTTCTCTTTTAGAAGCCATAATTACCACAGAGGAGTCGCTAAGTGAATAATCACAATCTTAAATAATGTCCAAAATCTTGTTCAACATCAAGATCTGAATCTAATCTTGTCGTTTCCCTAGGGAAGATATCTTCGTTTCTTCATCCTTGACAATGGTGCCAAAAATGTTAGTCCCTAAAGTTTCACTGACTGTGAGAGGGTGAAAGCTAGGGCATCATCAATTTATTGCAAAGTGTTTTAAAGGTTTTAATGATTTGGGTTTTGGGGTAAGGTGGTTGAAAACTGGCTTAAGAGTATAGCATAACATGAAAATCACAATCAGAACATAGCATATCCCATTGAATGGATAAAAGGTAGTCACATAGATGAATTAGACCAATAATAAAAGAGAGGAGGAAGCTTCCAATTTGTCAACTTCACATAAATCCTTGTCTCAGAATATCATAAAGAAACAAGACCATTAGCTTGATATCAAAACTTGAAAATAATTTCCATAGTAAAATTTTCACTATATTAATTAACAATCAAGAAACAAAAGCATTGCAATCTGAATAATGAATTCAAGCATGAAGAAATAAAACAGAGTAGAAAAGAGTGTCTAACCATCCATATGCCTTTGCTATTAAGTGTCAAATAGAATAATAATGCCTTACAAGGAGTTTTTAGAATAAGTCCTTTGGATCTCCAATTTTTTGACCTCAACACAGTCTTTCCTCTGCCTATTTAAACTATGCATAAAACCTCTAGATCTTATCATCTAGTGTACTTTTAATGACTAGATCCAAATAGTATCTATCTACTAGGGAAGTTAGCTGAAAAAGAGCTTTTACAATCCAAAAATAGATCATTTCTCAACAGATTGATATTGTATGATCTTGCCAGCATTACATTTGATTCTACAAAACATGGATTAGTTTGATCTAGTCATACAGTTCAAGGTCTTTGCATTTCACAGGCCAAAAACGAGTAGACACTGCCATATTTCCTGGAAAACATCAAAATTGTGATTGTAGCAATCTTCATGAAACCTTTAGGATATAATCACAGCAGTAGCTTTAGCATTTTTTTGTTTGAGCTTTGTGGTAAGCACGACATTGTGCCAATAGAGTCTGAAGTTTATTTCTCTGATTTCTTTGAGCAACTCCCTTTGCTCTTTTTTCTTTTTTTCGAAACCTTGAATCCTTTCTTGCTGACGAGCATTCCATTTTTCTATTTGTGCCTTTTCTTTCTTCAACTGTCTCACTGTTTTCTGGAATTCCTTGATCCTTTCTTTATCAGTTTTTATTTTAACCCTGAATTCTGAGAACTCTTCAAAAGGTGCAGGCTCATTCATATTTAAGGCAACTTTGGGTTCTTTCGATTTAACTTGGTATTTAGAAACCAATCCTGAGCTATGTTCTTCATCATAACTTGTTGAATCCATGGCTTCAGGCACATATGATATGTGATATGAGTCTACAAGGTAATCCTTTTTATTCTCAGGAATCTCACTGATACCTTTAGCAATTTCTTTAGCTTTTTCCAATCTGGTTGTAGCTCTCGTTACAGGTCCTGTAGATGATGAAAAAAATTGTTTACCTTTGTTTACTGGTTTCTTAAGAAATGGAGTTCCTTATCCTTTTTTCTGGTACCTGCTTCAGCATCTTCAGAGTGATCTTCTATAACTATGACGTTTTCTTATTTGATCGATGGATTATACATGGCTTTAGACTTCAACCTATACTTGTTGGTAGCCCTAGTAGAATTCCTTCTAGGTTTTTGAGACGCAGACACACCTTTATCCTTTGTCCTTTTGACTGCAGTACCCCTTTTACTGGTTGATGGCGATTCATGCTTGACTGTAGTTTGAGTATTAAAATCTTCATCTGAATCTTCTTCCCCTTTAACATATTCCTCAAAAAACATTTCGATTTCTAGATCCAACTTAGGTCTTTTACCTCTGCTATTCCTTGTCACCCTAATATCAAGCATTTCTTCTTTAACAGGGGTTTCATCAATTGAAATATTTTGTTTCTGTGTAACTGTCTTTTTTCCTTTGCCTTTCTTCTATTTGTTGGACTGTGTGTTAGGATTTAAGGATTGCATGAGCTAGCTCTAGGGTTTCTGTAATTCTCTCAAAGCAGACATAACTAAAGTCTTAATTAAGACTTGATGAAATAGGCTACTCTTTGCATTGGTCCTTTGAGTAGAAAGTAAGGAAGATTTAAGGGATACTCTCTTTTACATCTTTGTCAAGATTTTTAGTAGAAAGTAAGGCAGATTTAAGGGATACTCGCCATTTAGATGCATTAATATCCTAATGTGGTAGATATAGACTAGTGAAAATATACCTTCGTAGGTGATATACCTGTGGATAACGATCAGAGCAGCGTGCCATTCAGGTCTAATCCAACTGCGAGGAACTCCCCTTCTCCAATTCGTATTTTTCTTATCTGGAAGCAAGAATTGATTGACAAACTCTGTAACCACATGCTCTTTCTTTCACCATCTTTCTCCTCCAACCACCAATCTGCAAGCTTTAGCAATTGTCTGTTCTGTCACCAGCATCAACATCTTCCCGATCTCTACCTTGTGACCATCAAAGTTCAGTGCAAACTCCATGGAGACCTGCTCGTCGTAACCTTGAAAAGTGGTAAGGAATTCAAACCACCCGACATCTTTGAACCTTTGAGCCATCTGAGGATAAGCTTCGAGAAGTTCAACACCCTCGGGTTCTAATCTGACTACTTGTCCGCTCCTCTTAAGCGCCATCAAAACACAATGCTATAGCTGACACGATTCAGATTCCAAATTTGCCACCTGCAATCTGTTAGTATATAACTGTTCTTCTGAGCAAATACCCGCGCCTAAAATTCAGCAAAATCAGACATAGAATGATAGGTTCAATATAATGATCGTTGAGAATTGGACGATTTGAAATGGGTCCTTTGCGGGTATAGAGAAATCCGATCATGTAACGGTTTGAAGCACAAAATGATTCCAAAGCTATTCTGGGACACATGCGAACTCTCAAACCACGATCTGTGTCATCATAACGAAATCTGGGTGACGGGCGCATATTAAGGCATGATTATCTTTGCGCTACGGGAATAATGCTATTCCAGTAGCGCTATTAATGACTTAGCATAATTTAAATTTGTAAAGTTCAAACAAGCATATAAAGTGACACATCGTTTAAAACCATGTCTTACAACTCCAAACTTAAATAAATTATTCAAAAAGTTGAAATGCAAACCATAACAAGCTAAAAACAATGATTAAAATCAAATGGAAGCAGATAATGAAGTGCAGGTAGGAAGGGTTTGGGATTAGGGTTTCTCACAAAATCAAAAGCAAAAATTAGAGACTAACAACTTGGATAACTATGGCCTTGTACATGTAGGCTTATAATCTCTCTTGGGGAAAGTTCCCTACCTCTTTAGTTGTGTATATATACATGACTCATTGTAATATTTCACATACATTGATTATTATTCATATTTTATCAAAGCAGTTTGCATAAGGACACCTCAAGTGTTGTGCTATTTCTTGTTCATGGATTTCATTCTCTTTCTAGTGAACTTGTTACTTGGGTCATTTCTTTCTCTAGGGTTATGCCTCTCTTCACTGATTTCTTTTCAAGAGTTGCATTGCCATATTGATAGTTTATTTTATTTATTTATTGCATAATTAGGGTTTGTTTTAGTTTCATTCAATTCTCTCCATGTTTTGTGAATATCAACATAGCTTTAGAGTGGAAAAAACTTATTTACTCCATTAAGCGACTGATCCAAGGTTTTTGGATAATAACATTGCCCAAGGGTTGTAGAACTAGAAATACTACATTGGGCCCATTTTCTGACAATTAACTGACGCATGTTCATCACCACAATGTCACACATACGACGAAGGATAGAACCCATTTTTCATCACGTCACTTCCTGTTATAGCAAGATTTTCCTCACCCTATGCAATCTTGCACATAGGGTCTTTTTCCATTTCCCTATGCAGACGTTTCATCCCTTTTTTCAAATCCTAGAGCTAAAAATACATTTTTCCACATGTACTTACGTTTCCTACTATACAACATGTGTATATGTAGGCTGCACCACTACAGCTCGCGTACATCAAGATTTGTGCCCAAAAAATGAAAAATGGTGTCAGGTTTCCATGTCACGACAAGAGATCTATGATCCTTGGCCTTCCATATACTGGAAACATTTCGAATCATCCCTTCAGTTCCATTTGAAGGCTATAAATTATCCAATTCCGAGCTATGGAAAGAAAGAGAAAGAATTCAACTTTGAGAGAAAAGTTACTCTGGAGAAATTATTCACTTAATATTGAGTCTGCATCCCTTTGTCCTTTAAGTCTGAACACAATGTTCAACCCCCAAGATCTTCCCTTATTGATTGAGAAATTCATTGTCTCTATTCTATGAGCTTGTCTTTGGTGGAGGATTGAAGTGGCGGAGGCCCAGATGGAAGGAACTTAGTTTCTCGGTTCCGAATCATGCCGACACATAAGTCTGTAAATTTTTCACTTCTGCTGATCATATATTAATAGAAATACTCTTTTCCCGTCCAATTGATATCTTGCAAATATTTGAATTATTTGAATGTGCTAACATCATATATTATCACCATATGCTTGCTTTGCTTGGTTGTTGAGGACTAGTTGTAGGCATATTGATTTGGGTCAAGTGATCAATGATGGACTTCATCAAATGTCTGGACAAGGTAGGACTTTTATCTTGTCTTGCTAGCATATTTGTTTATATATCATACTTGAGAATAGAGTTGATTTCTGCAGTAATTTTCGTCTCTCGTGGTTTACCCTAGCCATAGAGAGATTTTCCTCGTAAAACCTCCATCATAATTACAACGATCACAATTTTATTGCAAGACACACGAACAAATCCATCATACCATCGACTAGTGTAGGTGCCAAATCCAGGTTTTTATTTTCACTTATCTATCATAAGAGGGACTAACCTACAATTAAGATGCCCCATCAATTCATCTCAAATCCATCACATTTTTGTTGCTAGTCCATCAAAATATCGACTTATGTCCATTGTAATAGCGACTAACCGACGACAAATGTGCCCATCAGTTCGTCTCAAATCCATCATGTTTTCATCTATTTTCCATCGAAAGATTGACTAAGCTACAAAAAACCATCGACAAATGTTCCCCATCAGTTTGTCTCTAGTCCGTTCACTGATTGACTGAGCTAAAACAAACCATCGACAAATTTTGTCATAATATCATCAAGATCTCGTCGAATGATCGAAAAGGTACCGACGAACCAACTGTGTTTCTGACGGTTACTAGGCCAGAAAGAAAACGTGACGCTAGTTGAACCATCGATGAACTAGGTCGTCGATGGTCTGACAAAGGGTTATTATTTAAATAAATAAATAAATTGTATCATGACAAGCTCATTAATAACTCAAATGGTTCTAAGACAATCCCTTAAGGTTCTTCAAAAACATCTTAAATATTTGAGAGAATATTAGCAAGTCTAAATATTATCCACTACTTTAGCTCATAATTGTATGCATACGCCCTTTTGTCCACTAATTTAGCTCATTTTTTGAATGATACGTTATTCATGATAACAAGTTAGGAAAAATATAACTTCAATGGGAATGGAAAAATTTATTTGTCATCAACAATTTTCTAATAACATCTTGAGTGTTGACAACCAACAAAATTGTACATATTTACTCCCAAAAGAGAGAACTTCGAATGGCATATTCGAGTAAGTTTCATAGTCACCATACTCTAAATGAGAAAAACTCGGCAACATGAAATAATTCTTGGGCAACATCTTACAAACAACAATGTTAACATGATGATGATTCCCTTTGAAACACAGTCCAAATAAATCATAAAAAATGCAGAGATGAGGTTGGATAGCTATATATTTAACTCCTCTCATTATTACAAAAATTCATGTTTTCTAAAAATTGTTCATGGTATCTTGATGCTGAGGCTCATTAGTTGGAAAATGCTATAGAGGGCAGGTGGGATGAGGTGGGGGATATCCAATTAGGAAGGGAAATCTAGAGCTAAGTCAAAATTGATTTGAAAGGCATTTAGGGACGTATTAATGGAAATTCAAACCATTATTTTCTTCCTTCATGAAAGATAAAAGTCATTAAGGTCAACATCACAAAGTAATCTCCCAACATGGATTATGCATGTTCAATCTGTACTTGTACTAAATTCAAGAGTGTAATGACCCTAATTGGATACATGCTTAAAGATTATAAAGTAAAATTAATTAAAGAAATTAATTATGGTTAACTGAGTAATAATTCAAATTACACATTACATTTAATGACCCGTGAAATAAAATTAAGAGATCAATGAAAAATGATATAAAAATGGTGGCGTATGCAGAGAGGGATAGCCATGGATCCCGAGGAGATAAAACATTAACTCATGATGAAGGACGGAGGACGCAGGGTGGTTGGAGGAGTAACTGCATGAGGCGGCTGGGAGGGATAAGGGAAGGGAAGAGGGGGATGTGCGCACCATTCGGCGGGGATGGATGCTGTGGACTGTATTGGCTGAGCCGACTATATTGGCGGTGACCATGGTATTTTTCCGTGAGCAAAGAGCCTTTGGATGGTGATGTTTGGCCGTGAGAAGAGAGCCTCTGGACGGTGGTGTGTTACTGTGAGCAGCGAGTTTCTGTGCACTGCTGTATTTTGTGGACTTTTGGACTTACTGGGAGCACAGAGTTTTGAGGCTGTGGATTTTGATCAGGGGATGCACTGAGTTGCTGGAGGTTTTGGGCACGGAGGGCCAGGATATCCGTAGATATCCTGGAGCTAGGTAGTTTTCCTAGTTGGCAGGGAGGACAATAGTTTTGGGCAGCTATTTTCCTGTTTGTGGCAGGATTGATCTGTGTAGCAGGGAGCAGAAAGGCAGCAGCAAGGCACAGTGGCAACAACAATTAGCATCAGAACCAGGTACTTTGTTAAGTTATGTATTTATTTCTTTCTGTCATGAATTCAGTAATTATTGATAAATCTAAGTTACTGAAGTTGTTGTTATGAGAATCACTATTATGCTAAGAAGTTACTGTTTCAGATTACTTTCATAAAATGTTTAGGAAACTTAAATGATGTTTAGAATTATATGGGCATTACAAAGAGGGATCATAAGACAAGGACTAAGCATTGCAGGATACTAACAATCATTAAGCAAAGCTAGCAATATTGCATTTAAGATATAAAGTCTCCACATCTAATTTGCACAATACAGGGAAGTGGGTACGATACTAGAAACAAGGAAACTGTAGTATACCTAGAACAATTATCAAAACATGAAAATATACTCCTCAAATAACTGGAACATCAAATTTAGAGCATAAATATAATATTGATACCACATAAATCTTAGTTCACTTGCCTCTTGGCGACTCCATTGGGCATTGAATCTTATTTCCTAGGGTTTGGAGTGTTTTTCTCCTTAGATTTCTCTCGTTGATATTGTGTTTCTTGTCGTATCATTGCTTGAAAACCTCTATTCACTATGGGTCTGAGTCTTTCAGCCTTCTCCTTTGACTAGCTGTGTTTTTGAAACATATACGCGAGTTATTTCTTGACGGTTGCGTATATATGCGTGTTGTCCTTCTGCAAGCTGTGTACATACATGTTGTTTCCTTGAACAATTGCATACATCAACCTCTTTTGCTTGTTTGTTGGGTTTGGTGGTGTCTGGGCAGGTTTTGATGATTGCTAAGTCTTCTTGGGTCTCTGTAGTGTCTATTAAGTGTTTGTGGGATGACATGAAACATGTCTTTGATTGAATTTTTGGGCGGAGTCTTTCTCATCATCTTCTCATTTTTATTTTCCTTGTACATTGGGCTAGGTGTTTTTCTTCTTGGTATCCTACTTGAGTTGTCTCTTTCTATACACAATAGAGTCTTTATATATCAAGCTATTGTTCAATCCATGCATTTTCATTTTTCTTATATTGGAAATACAAAAATATTAGGCATTTTGCATTGATTGACATTTTGATCTTTTGAGTCTTTGTCATTTAGATTAGTGCATGTAAAGAAATATTTCATTTTTATTTCAGAATTGCAGAGTTGAAATTGGAAATTGTATTGTTTTAAGAAGCATATCATTCATTGAAAATTGAAGTTAGGACTTTTCATTGTATTCATATTTACTTTACTTGCCGAGTCATAACATCATGAGTTTCACTACCATATCTTTTTGAGTAAGCGAGACCATTAAAATTAACACTATAATTTAAAATTGATTAGTCACGATTTTATTTTCTAGGGTGCACAAACTAGCTTAGGATTGAGTGCCTTGGAATAGGATTTTGTGAGTAAAATTCTCCAAGGCTATTAAATCAACATATGTGTCTGACAAATGGGGTGGAGAAATCCATTGTATAATTGGTAATATCAGGAGGCTTCGCTTACACTGGAGTTAATCATGAGGTCGCACGAGGTTGGTTGAATGGATATCCCCCCAATACCTTCTTAGCGTTAGAGATATTTCTGGAGATCTATTCGTATCTGAGGATCTTGCTAGTGCCCTTACCTCCGTGAGAGGCAATGCTTTCAAGGTTTCAGGCTTTTCTACCTTGCCCATACGATGGACCTGACTTACGACTACTCCCCTGTGCATCGTTTATAGACTGGTTTCTTAGTTTCTTCACTTAGGTGCCACATAGGTTACTTGCCGGGGTTATTCTACAGGTACCCTAGGTCAGATAAGGGTCAAACAACACACAACCTTTATGGAGGATTACCTCTCTGGGAGGATCTGACCGACTAGTTTTTAAGCCCACGAGGGCCCTTATAACTAATTTTGTTACCTCCAATCTTTAGCAGAGATTCTTAGGCCCCTCTTGGGTGAGACATACCTTCTTTAGGGAGGGAGGCCCCTTTCTACCACTTTACCCCATTTGTGTGCATATTGGCCGTTTGATTATTTTTAGTGTGCTCTTTGATCACTAGTTGGCCCTAGGATTTTATACTGAGTTTTAATTATCATGGATAGTGGAGTTTCTTTGGCTCCTTCTTTTACCTCTACCTCCCCCATGATGTTCACTCATTTCATGGGGATGAATCCATCCTCTTTTCATAATGGTACATAGAATTATGACACTCATTCCATGCCTTGGGTATCTAACCATTTTCCTGTTGATATGAATTCACCCTTCCCATCCTCTCCCTGGTCCACTTATATGAGTCCTAGCATTGGATCCGAGGGCACCATGGACCCACTACCTACATCTTCGTTTGATATGAGTCATGTCCTTCAGCCAACTCTCACTGTGGGAGGTTGGAACCTTCCCTCTTACGGATCCAATCCTAGCTATGTTATTTCAGGAGCCAATACTCAAATGGGTTCTTATTCTACTTATTATACTGCCTCCGTGTATCCTTCATCCTCCATGCCGGTTCCTTCGAATAATTTTCCCATGGTGAGTCCAGATATATCCCCACGTCTTTCGTACAGGGATACTCGGTTTTACGGTCGGGATACCCTCTTCATGGAACCCGTTCACATGGGGGAAACATATATCCTCACTTGACTAATCCTTATCATACCTCTGTCTCTTCGCAAAATTTAGTGATGATGTGTTGATTAAGGTTGGTTGTCATTGATGTCAACCCTTGAAGAAAGCCCCGTAGCACAAAGGTTGGGTAACGGACCCAAGATTGTTTGATGTAAAGATGAATCGTTATTGTCTTGTCATGGTTGATAATAAGTAGAAATGGATGAACTCCAAAGTGGCCCCCTTATGGTGAAAGCCCTCACGGGAAGATGCTTTGTGGATTGAGCTATACTAGAAGTATGGTTAGAGAACCCATGATTATTTGTGGAATAATGAGATGAAGGTCAATGGATTTTTCATTGAAACTATCCTATATGGATAGTGCTTTTCATGCCATTTCCGGTGGTATGTGGAACGTTACATAACTCCTCACGGTTAGAGAGTTATGGCCATGAGAAGTTGGAGAACCCAAGTTTGGGTAATGGACCCAAGTTTGTTTGATGGATAATGGTATGAGTTTTGATATATTTGCAAGTAATACTATTCTATATGGATGGTACATGTCATTCCATTTTTGGTGGTATGTGGAATGTCACATAACTCCTCACGGTTTAAGAGTTGTGGCCTTACGAAGTTGGACGCTCTTATGTCATCTAGAAGCCCCAAAAGGTCAAAGTAGTCAAAGTGGTTTAAGAGATTTTAGAAGGTAAATAATAAAGTGAATTGATGAGTGTACTATAATTGAAAGTGAATACAAAATAAATTATTTAAATAATAAATTTAATGGAGAAATTAGAAGTGAGTTAACCGTAAAATAAAGAAAGTGGGAAAAGTGACCTAGAAGATGTTTTTAAGGAAGCTACTTGGAGAGTATAAATAAGAAGCAAGGCTCTCTTATTTTAGCTACACTTGAGCATATTGAATACCTATAGGTGTCTGAGGTAACCAAAGGATATCTAAGCCAAATTTTTGAGGGAAGGTGAAGAAAAGAAGGCCAAAATTCAAGGAAGGATAAATTCTTTTGATGATGTTTTCTAAGTTTCAGATCGATTCAACAAATAGTCCGTGTGGGGAACGCTCTACAAGGTTTCTCTCTAGAATAAGCTGGAATTCAGCAAGGTATGCCTTTTTTGATATAACTACTTTTTTGAGAGGTTCAAAGTAGTGACACCTGGAGGAATTGCATAAAACATACTGAAGAACATTTTGTATCAGTTTCAGATCTTTATTCATTACATGTACAAAGTTATGATTATATCAAATTAGGGTTGTTGACTAATCCAAAACTAGTCATGTGAGACTTAAGAAAAGTTTGATGTAAATGCTAGTCTCTTGTTGTTTAAAGTTAAGGAAGGTTTGCAGGTATGTGATCATATACATCGGGTCTATTACAAAGTTATAAATAATATTTGGATGATGAAATTGATGAGGGATTTTGGTTGAGGTACAAGTTGGGTACATGGTTGAGACAAGTAGTTGATGAGTTGGCACATACATGAGGTGTATAGTTGATGATGTTGGTACATATTGATGAGTAGTTGACACATGATTGGTACATACTTGGTACATGGTTGGTTTCACTTGTATATGGTACAGGTTGATTACAGATTGTTTGGTACAGGTTGATGACAGGTTATGGATGTTGATGGCATCAATGGAATTCCTTGGACTTTGATGCAGGAGCATTGCCAACAAAGCATAAGCGTGAAAGGAAGCTGGGCACACTAGAACACATTTTGAAATATTCTGAATTTCAAACAATCAATGTATTAATGTAATATCTGACAATTTTTTTGAGTTATGAATGCCTTTAATGACTGGAGGTTGAACCATCATGTAAGATCAATGGGGAATGTATTTTGCTTTAATGAGAAAGATCACAATATAGATTTGGAGCTTACGCTCTTATCTGTCTGACTCGATATTTATTGTAATAAGTGCTAAGTAGTTGATATCATTCAATTCCATTAAGATAGCGTAGAATAGTTGGAGGGAAGACTCTAAGAGCACCTATTTGTATGAAGCTTTATAATATTGTCCAAGTAGAATTTGTTGTCAATGGTTGTTGTTGATGATTGTTGTTGCTGAGGATAGAGGAGAACCGAGCAATAGCTGAATCTATCTTGTATAGGTTAAGGAGTAGTGAAGAACAATGTATGTATGTATACAATTTTTAGTTGGATGAATATAACGTAGATACATTGTCCCAAATGTGTGTTGATTATGTGTCTATCTGAATGAATGGTAGATTTTCTGCTATTTTTCAATAATCTATTATTTATGTTCTTGAATCGATGACTGCATTTAATTTGTTGAATGTATGAGTTGTTGTGAGGAGTAGATGAGTTTCAATCATTTCTCTTCAGTGAGCAAGTGCAAGGTGTGCATAGTGTCCACAAGGAGTGTGTGACCGAGTCTGTTTCGAGATGAAGGCTAGGAAGAGATAGTGAAACTCATATGTATGCAAGGAGTGCATTGACATCTGCAAGGAGTGCGAGATAGAGTTTTAAGACTCGAAAGCTCAGGAGGATTAGCGTGATTTTAGTCACGGGAGACAAAAGTAGCTGGGGAACAGTCGTAAGGAGTGTGAAGTTCATCCACAAAGGAGCTGACTGTAGAAGAAGATATTTTGCAAGGTGTGCACATATCTAAATCTCAATGAAGTGTCGAAGAGATTGTTCAGAGGAACAAAGGAGAATCGAAGAAGGAAAGTTCAGGAGGGAGAGCGACGTAATTCTTCAAGGAGAGAATGTTAAGGTTTAAGCTAATATTAGAGTTCTTTACATTTCACTAGAGAGAAATACACAATCATAAGAGACACATCATTTATCCCAGGAAACCCTCATGGGGGAGAAAACCCAACAAAACTTCCTTATTATAGATAGCCAATACAATGCCAAGAGATAAATCAAACAAATACATAAATTCCTCTCCCAAGAATGTGCCCCTCTCTCTCTCTCTTTCTCTCTCTCTCTCTGCAACTCCAAAACTTTCACCTCAAATGAAAAAGTGAGTGTGTGTCTAAATGAGGCACTAGCCTCCTTATTTATACAACTCTAGCATGTGTGGACAGAGGCGTCTCTTCACTGGCAGGGCCGACTTCTTCTACTGGGTGGTTATAACCACCTTTAATATATTCTGGGGCTTCTTTAATATATTTTGGGGCCTCTTTAATATATTATAGGGCTGACTTCTTATTCTGCCTATTAGAATTATGTTTTGACCAATAGCCGACATGATCAATCTGCAATAGGGGATTGATCTAATGAATAATATAACAATAATAATTAGAATACACTTTGCAATTACATTATTTCAACACTCCCCCTTAACAAGAAGGGTATTCTACAACAACATCAAGAGAGAGAGAGGACAACATCATCAACAACATCAGGTGGGTGAGAGTACATCATCATCAATATCATCTTGGAACACTGACTGGCGTATCTATAAATCATCAGAAGTTTTTCTCATCATCAACACAACACAGAGGCTGGAGCAACATCATCATCCTCATCGGTATGAGGCTAAGGTAACATCATCATTATCTTCAACATTAAAGATGAAATAATATCATTATCATCATCTTCAGCAAGGACTCAGGAGTTGAAGTGGCATCATTACCATCATCTTCAACAAGAGGATAAAGTGGCAACATCATCATCATCTTCAGCAAGAGGCTGAAGTGGCATCATCATCATCAAATGCATCGACATGGATTAGTATAACACTAATACATCCTCATCATCAATAACAACACAAGGTAGATACAACATCAAAAGAAACAATATCACAACACAAAGGCTGGAAACACATCATCACAACACGAGGCTGGCAACATAGCACGAGGCTGGCAACACATCATCACAGCACGAGGCTGGCACTTCATCACAACAATTAAGCTGGCACATCATCACAACAATTAAGATGGCACACCACACAACAATTAAGCTGGAAAACACCACAACAATTAAGATGGAATCACAACACAACAATTAAGCTGGAATCAGAACACATCAATTAAGATGGAAGCACAATACTAGACTGGATTTACGTCACAACAATTAAGCTGGAAGCACAGTACTAGAATGGATTTATGTCACAACAATTAACCTGGAAGCACAGTACTAGGCTGACATATATCAACACAACATTTAAGCTGGAAGCACAGTACTAGATTGGCTTTACATCACAACAATTAAGCTAGAAGCACAGCACTAGGCTGGCATATCTCAACACAACAATTAAGATGGAATCATAGTACTAGACTGGCTCTACGTCACAACAATTAAGCTGGAAGCACAATACTAGGCTGTCATATCTCAACACAACAATACTCCCCCTTTCAAGGGAGGTCCTTTCGGACTATACCAAGATTATCTCGAAAGTGATCAAACTTTACATGAGATAGAGGCTTGGTCAACACATTGACAACCTCTTCATCCGTGCTAACATATTGGAGCTTTATGGATCCTCTCTACACCATGTGACATATGTAATGATATCCAATCTCTATGTGCTTCGAATTGTCATGAAATACAGGATTCTCTGTCATCTTTATGCAGCTCTGGTTGTCACATAGGATCGTGGTTGCTTCCATCTCTAAGTCGAATAGACATGTCAACAACTTTTGAAGCCATATAGCTTCGTAGCTAGCAGAACACGCAACAATGTATTCTGCTTCTGTTGTAATGAGAGAAATGCTGGATTGCTTCCTACTCTGCCATGAGATCATGGCTGATCCAAAACTGAAACAACATCCTGAAGTGCTCTTCCTGTTAGAGACATTTCCATCCCAATCTGAATCAGTGTACCCACTCAGTGTGAAATCATGATCTCCATCATAACTGAGACCACAATCTAATGTACCCTTAAGGTACCTCATCGCATGTTTTGCAGCAACTAGGTGAACATGTCTGGGTTCTACCAGAAACTGACTCAAAGTGTTCACGACAAAACATATATTTGGTCTAGTGTTCATCAAGTACATCAATGATCCAATGATCTGTCTATACAACATGGCATCCATCAATTCTAACGAAGTGTCGACCAGTAGGTTCAGCTTCACTTTCATGGGTGTATTCATGGACTTGCACTCCAATATGTCAAATCTCTTTAGGATTTCGACTGCATACTTCCCTTGGTTAAGGGAGATTCTCTCTGGGATTTGCCATACCTCAAGACCTAAGAAATAATGCATTAGGCCAAGGTATTTCATCTCAAATTCTACGGCGAGATTCTTCTTACATCCAGTGATGATATTTTCTTCTCCAGTTAAGAATAAGTCATTCACATATAACAACAATATCACCGACTCATCATTCATAACCTTGAAGTAGAGTTTAGAATCTTCTTTACTCTTGGTAAAGCCCAAGCTCGTCAGAAAATTGTCTATCCTTTGAAATATCAAGCTCTAGGAGCTTGCTTCAACACGTACAGATCCTTCCTCAACTGGCAGACATGAGTCTTTCTATCTTCAATATTCAAATCAATTTTTCTCATTACATTGTACCAATCTGGTACACTTGCTCAGCTGCAACTCAATCTACACAATCATGTGCTCTCTCTATGTGCTTTCTATAAGGCACTATCTGTCTCACTGTCTGGGAATATGTTCTCTACTCTCTCTTCAATTGTTCCTTCTTGAATCTGGGACTCTGCACCTGTAGCTACTCTGAGGCTGAGAATGATTGCTTCATTCTCACCGTGGCTGCTAAAATCTGAGAGTAACTCATATTCTATCACGACAATAGTTTCATCTGAAAATGAGAGTGGTTCAATAACTGATACCATAGATAACTCTTCTTATTTCATGGAGGTAACTCTATCTTTCATTGTAGTCATGTCTCCATGACCCAACTAGTGTACTGCACCAACTGCCACTCAGTTTTAAATATGGGGATTGATTCCCCTGCATCTCATACTATATATGAATCATGGTTGTTCTGGTTGTCTTCATAAATACTGAAACTATTTCTTCAATAAGTGTCTCTTCATAGTCTTCTCCCTTTTTCTGGGAGAATCGTCTGGACATACATCAGGCTTTGTACATCTACAACATGTTTGATCTGTATAGATCAATATTGGAAGTCAATACTGACTTCTCTTCTCACGGAAGAATCCATATCCTATTCTTTATGACTAGCTTCCTTCTTTGTCACTGAAACAAGGGAATCTTCCCAGGAGATTTCATATCTCCTAGAAGTTTCTGAAGCTACGATCTAGTATTCTCACGGCATCTGTCTCCCAGTCCTGTAAGTTGTCTCTTCATCTGATCCTTTCTGAGATCAGGCTTACTCTCGATTTCTTCTGAGTCTACAAGGACTTCATTATCTCTTACAGGGCATACTTGATATTTGAATACCAAGTC
>ML795906.1:114584-128908 GCA_009831015.1 Picea engelmannii
CACATTAACACAACAAAATGATAAAGGAGTTCACCCCTCTCTTGGGATACATCTTCTGGTCCAACTTCTTATGGATCATTTTCATTAATGCTCAAAGTGTCAAAATCAGTGCTTTATAATGCTTATAATTCAAAATTGATGGCTTTAATGGCTCCAAAATGTCCAAAAACCCCTAGCTGGGCTCTTCCTACACTTGGTTTGGCCAAAAACTAAGAATAAATCACCTCTTGGAAGTTTCTCCCAATTCGTTTCTATATCAACTCACCAAAACACACCTGTGTGTGACTAACCCATCTCCCGAGCGTTTTCCGTGCCAAAAAAACCAGCTCCCACGCCCATTCCTCAATTGGTGGCATTTTTTTCGCACGATTATGGGTTTTGGCACCTTTTTTGGTGGAGGTGTCGGTCGCATGGCCCATGTGGCTGGGCACTGAACTAAACTTGCGTGCTAATGGACTGGTCCGTTGGTGTTTATCGTGCCACTGGTCATATGGAAGAGTTATGTGATAAGGTTCGTGGGCTAGGGTTAAGCCCGACCCTTTCTTCGCCCAACCAAATATTAAATCAAACTTAAATACAATTTAAGAGGTATATGGTTAAGTAACATGGTGTAGGTGGGATGGTGGGATGGTGGCCTGACCTACACGAAGAATATGCCCATGGTGGAGGTCTCAGGTTTGACCGTCGCGAAATCCATAATATTTTAACCAAGAAACCAATGACGGGGTGCCACATGGTGGCCCCTGGCTGGGCCATGTGGCACCTTCCCATTTGACTGCCAAATGACATGCGTCGATCGACAATTGGTCCACGTCAACCACACCAAACACCTACCACGTCAGCCACTTTCCACGTCATCCTCTACCACGTCATCACTTGAAAAATCAGCACCTTCCATGTTTCATGTATGGTCCCACTGCCACGTTAGCAATATAGTCTGCATAGTCAGACTGTATGGACTGTATGGATTGTACAATCAACATTTGTTTGCTTGTTTGGCAAAGCAAACATAACACAATATTTCTCACATACGATGTCTGTTTGATCCCTTTCAAGTTGCATTGGGATCGTGAGGATGAGATCTATGCCATGAATCTGTTTTTGAGGAATTCTGAGCACTTGTATTTTGAGCATAATTTGTTCCCCTAGATCAATGAAGGCCTTAGTGGGCCTATCTCTCAAATTGAGCCAATGCAGATGAGCTTGAAACCAAGCATTTATAGCTTGCTATATTTCATCCAAACTCAATTTATTGTAAATCTTGGTGCATGTATTTGATTTTGTTTCCTATTCTTTCAAACAATGTTTGGTGATACTTTCAATGCATCACAAGCAATAAAAGTATCGTCTCAGATTACTCTTGGAGAATTAGTTCTTGGTTTGTTTAATGTAGCAAAATTGGAAAATTTTTGATAAAAACAAATATTGATACACACCCTCTATTAATGAACCTAGATAACTTGAATTTAGTGCCAATACACATACCTTTGCAAGTTTTCCACTATATTTACAACCCCAAAATTTCCTACAACTGTAGAGATTTGAGACTTATTTATAAGTTTCATCCAGAAAGGAGGAACTCATTGGTGATTTTGATGAAAGATACTTTACTCCTTCAAAACAATAAATGGATACTAATGGATCTGATAGAAGATAATATAATGGTGTTATCTTTTGTGAATTACAAATGTCATGCAATACCAGAAGAGGTTTTTTTGATTGCAGTGGAATTTTGGAGTGTAATGCTAAATGTTTCAAGTCTCAAAATATAGACAAGTGAAATGAGATTTTTATGCTTTGTGACAAGTTACAATGTTATTTTGTTAATTAATATGTGCAATAATTCTATGTAACAACTCCATAATTGTAAAGTGAAGGTCAACTCAGATAGCTTTAGTTCTAGTGAGCTAGTAACAACTTTTATTAGAGATATTTCAACATCAGAAAACAATTTTGCTTTGCAGTCCATAGGGAAAGTGTATTATGTTGTCACAGTTAAATGCACGAAGATGGATGAAGACTTACTGTTGACTCTCATAGGTTCTATGCATGAAGCAAATGAGAAATTGCAATAAGAAGAAAAATCAAGGGAGGTTGAAAAATTAAAGGATTGTGGGAAAATCTTATGTTGCATGCATAATATTATTGCAATGTTGGACAAAGATACAAATAAAATAATTTTGAGATGCCTTGCTTACACTTTGCTTTAAAAAATCAAGAAAGTGTTGTTTCTGGTGGTTCTTCATTCTATGAAGATGAAATCCTAGATACCATGGTCAACATAATATATCTAGGTTTGTTGGAAACCACAACAAAAGGTGATGACCGAATTGAAACTATAAACATTTCATGGAATGTTGCGGGGTTTACATATTGGGTTCCAAATCTGACATGCAACAAGAAGTATACAGGAGAAATTGTAGTAGAAATAGTAGTTGAATAATTGAAAAGGAAAATGCGATGGGCATAGCATGAAAGGTTTTGTAGGAAGTCCCCATGCAGGGTCCAAGTGATATATACATTGTCATGTTTAACAACAACCATGTTTAACCCTTAGGGATGTGTCTTCTTTGAAGTCTCATTTCCATTCCTGTAGATGATATATGCACCACAACTACCCTTCATCCCTTTATTTTTACTCCCGAAATCCGTGAGTGAGTGTCAATTCTTCCTGAATTTTTTCTTGTATATATGATACCAACTTGTAGAAATATTTCTATACCAAGTTCACATTTCATGGATTTCCAAGGCATATTTTATAAATTCACTCTTATCGTACTTCACTACCTAGTAGTATTCTCTTTGATGTTTTAGGTTTTTATTTTATTTCTTATATCCTTCTGTCTCAGGATTCTTTTTGAGAACATTTTACTTAGTTTCTTAAGTTGTAGATACCTTGGTAGTGTCCATGGAAACAATATATAATTAAACCAATATCCAAAATGGAGTCCTCCATGGTTTCTATCATTATTTGATCTACGACCATCCTTTTCTTTGTGTGTGTCTACTTGACAATTTTCTTCTTTTTATTATTGAAGGAAAACAACTATAGTCGAGCTATCTCATCTCCTGCTAGTTTATCCCTTTCCATGAAGTTCTAAAAACAAGGACCAGTGGGACTATGCAACCCTATTTAATTTCCAAGGCCCATGGATAATTATGTCATTGTAATCTTGGATATTGTTATTTTATTTGTATGTGGCTCAATTCCACCATTGCCCCCTCCTTGAGTATATTACTTAAGGTTTATAGGGTCCTTTATATTTTATTTAGATTTCTATCCTTCTGTACCAACCGTCTCAATTTTCCTTGCTACTATAGTTATATATTTTTTAATCCTAGAACTTTCTTCTCCTTTAGTCCTGTCTACAACTTTTACCTTTTCTACCTTTTTTATGGATTGTAAAACATATTCATAAGAAAATGATCATCTTTTGGATACTCTTCGAATAAGTCCATTGAATAGCGACATGCCTTTTTAATAAGTCCATTGAATAGTGACATGCCTTTGATGGTTGGTCATAACATTCATTGTATCATGCATTATACATATTCTAGACTTGAATTTTGTAGTCCCTTATTTTTGTGCTTCCATATTTAAAAAGACGAACTTCATTGATCCAAAAAATCTAGTAATGATATGATAGATTGGGAATAATTTATTTGGCCAATTCCAAAGGTTTGTTGAAACCAAAAAGGGTATTTTAATAAGCATTATCTCTAATCACCAAATTATTTGGGACATACTTTGGTAGAGTGTGAGGATCCTTTGTATCACCATAAAAATAGATATATGTCACCATAAAAATTGACGTTTGTATCACCACTTACTCTATGACACAACTCCATGTTCAATTGGCATTGGATATCCTACAAAAGAAAGGGATGTAAATAATCCCTTCATAGACATGTTCAAGAGGTGACTTAGTTGATTCATAGTAAACTACACACATTTAACAAGAAAATGGAAATGATTTTTTGTTATGATTATGAGAATAGAGGTCACTATGCATGATAATAGTATGTAAGAATCAATCACTAATAAGGAAGTATGTAACAATTAATCGTTAAAGGTATGCAAGATCATTGATTCATTTAATAAGGTTATATGGGTTACTAAACCCTATGCATATGTCAAGATCCATCTAATTCTCTAGTTATAATCATAAACTAAGAATTATGGAGAATCTAAAACATAACAACACATTTTTTTCAAAATAGTCGACTTCCAAAACAGTCCACTCCCAAAATAGTCCACTTCATATCTGCATTGGTTAAGGACTAAACTTAGGAAAATAGGGTTTAATAATACAAGTTTTTTTAAACTGATTTTTTTTTATGGGTTACTTGCCTCTACTATTATACTTGTAGTGGCACCATTCTCTTCATACTAAAATGACATGAACAACACTGATATACAAATTCAAATGAATCTATAAACACATAATTGTCTTAGTCTTCAAGTATTCATGTAAAAGACCCACCCATTACATGTTAGGAGAAATTCAAACCAATGATTCATACGAGGTTCTACCCCATTTGAAATGAACAATAACTCAAAATAAAGTGGTACAACTTGTAGCAAAGGCAAGGAAAAAATGTTTAAGAATAGACAACAATTTCAAAAAAATGAGAACTACTTTGGGGTTTCCACCAAAACATTTGGATGCATTTTCTAAGTACATGGGATATTTTCACTAGTGTTATTAGGATTGATCGGTTTAGACAAGGACCAACTAGTTTGGAGTAGTTCAAACCCTTCAGCCCCTAAATTGGTGCATGGACTAGATTGGGTTACTAAACTGGCCTGATCATTACTGGTTCAAATTGGTTCAATGGATTCAAACCGGTTCATAGGTCAATTCTATACTTGTGTGACCCTCGACCAATGCCAACTCTAGTTTCGATTCTGATAACTTTGGTCTGAAATATTAGATAAGGAGGTAATTTATTTTCTTGATCCCAAATACCTTCATAAAAAATCACTGTAGGAAAACTATTTGGATAGCGGAAGTACACGAAAACAAGGGCCTAGTACTTTCAAGCCACAACAAGACAAGAAAGGGGCATCTTCAAACTAGCAAGTTTTAAAAAAAGGATTCTACAAAGGAATAAAGGAAAATGTGCACACAATACATGCTTTCAAAGACCCAAAGAATCATTGTGATAATTGTAGAATAAATGGGAACACTAAGAAGAATTGTTTGGAAACTCCATCCACACTTCCACCCAAAGAACAAAAGGAAAGATGAAGTAAATCAAATAAAGATTGTACAAGAAAATGGAGAAGGAGAGGGTTCTCCATGGAAAAAACAAAAGGGAGAAGATATAGACTATAAATTTGTCCA
Organism: Picea engelmannii; assembly: GCA_009831015.1. Lineage (NCBI taxonomy): Eukaryota > Viridiplantae > Streptophyta > Pinopsida > Pinales > Pinaceae > Picea > Picea engelmannii. The sequence goes on from ML795906.1 coordinate 119,933, forward strand.
TGATAAGAGACTATCACATAAAATCATGTAGAAACCTATTCACAATTCATTCTCACTTGATGTAAGAAATTTATCAACAAGTGGGAAACTATCAACCCAAAAACATAGGGAAAAATCTATAAAAAACCAATAAATTTCATCGTTTCCTATGCAGGAAACATTTGATCCTAATGAGACATATCCAATAAAGATAAAAAAACTAATATTACTTGGTGTAGGAAATTCATCAACAAGTGTGTAACAATCAACCCAAAAGTGTAGGGAAAAATCAACAAAAGACTATGAAAATCCTATGCAAGATACATCGGCCCAAGGGAAATTAGCAAGGGTAGAAGTAAAATCAGTTGAGGAAAAAGAGAAAATATCAACCATACAAGTGCATAACCATATGTATTATATTTGTAACATGAACATGGACTAATGGAAATTGGAAGAGGAGAAAGTGATCGAGGTGGATATTGGTGGCCACCCACCTATTCCAACTTCCTCCTCTTGACAATTTTTGGTTCAACACGTTCTTCTGTACTTCTTTGTAATTGTGGATTCTCTTGGCATTGGAAGTCACTCCTGGATTGCAGCAGGACCAGAGCCCGACGCTCATCAGTTTATGTCACGATTTGTTTATAGAGGGTGATCAAGTGGAAGAAAACTCGAAACAATATCGTTCTAACACTGAAACTAGGCTGGACATGCACAGGTAGGTGAGGTCTTAGTTAAACTTCAGACAGTGAGTTGTAGTAAGGGTGAATAGGAGGAAGACTTCTATGAGGAAAGGATGAGGGCTACTGTAGGCATCGGGCTTCTAACAACCTGTAGACGAAAACTTGAACGTAAGATGCTCTCACACTCAAATATAGGCAACACTGGAGAATATAACAGTGTTACAATAAATCCTTTATCATAACACAGTCACAGTAATTCACACGAATGACTCGATCATGAACTCTCTCAGTATGAGATGAAACTAGATGGCATAAGAAAGCTGTTTGTTATAAAACAAGAAATCTCATATACAGATACATAACTAGAGAACTAGAGCCTTTGTTAAAACTTTACAATCGAGAGCTTTTCTCTACCATCGATACCCACAAAAACAGCCAAAATGCCTACATATACTCCTCCCCTTTCGCCCAACAGAGAAGTCTCAGGACTTTCAAGGTGTGGCGTCTCCTCAGTCAAATCTGGCCTAAAATCCTTTGTCAGACATCACCTTAACTTTACATGGCCTTCGCAGGGGAGGTAGCTGAAACATTAAAGGCTAAAATAGCGTGTGCAGACTCCTCTGGTCAGACGAGAACTCGATGTGACTTCTTTGGAGGAAACCAACGTATAGGACCATCTCGGGCAGAATGCCTACCGAAACCTCCATGCTTTGCATTTAATGAGTGAGCCGAGGTTTCAACTACCTCCATCCACCTTCATTTATTTTTAGCGAGGACCAAGATCGAGGTCGAGCTGAACTGGCCTCTGGAGAACACGGTGATCCCTTCTGCAGCTAAACCTGGCGCTTCAACCCTTTGTGCAGTTCTTTCTATCACCCCCAAGTGACCACGGGCTGTGACCTTGTGCTTATCCTCAAAGGCGCTTTCGGCATTTCGGGTTCGTGGATAGGAAGGAGCTGATCCTCGCTCTTCAAAGTCGCGATGAGAGAAATGACGACATGGCCTAATCAGGCGCCACATGTCCCTTTGGATGGATGGCTACACTGATGTTGATGTTTTGGGACCTATCTCATCATATGGTGTGCGCTAGCGCCCTTTCCCCAGGCCTGTTTCTCAGTGATTGGGTGCCAAGACTATGGGCCCAACTCCTGACGCCTTCGGCACTTCACATCTTGCGGTTGGGAGGAGGCTGAACCTCGTCCTCCAAAGTCGTGATACGCGAAAAGGCGATAGAGCCTAATCACGCACCACGTGTCCCCTTCGATGGACGACTGAGATTGCTCCGGGAATATTGTGGGCCCAAAACTCGGACGCCTTCGGCACTTCGTGTCTTGGGGATGAGAGGAGGCTGATCTTCGTCCTCCAAAGTCACGAAGGGTGAAGTGGCGATAGAGCTCGATTGTGTGCCACGTACTCCTCCGGGATGGACGACTGAGATCTTTTTGGTGATATATAAGCGCTGTCCATTTCGCTAATCCTGGCGCAACTCTGCTAACCACAATTACCCACCGATCGTTGATCTACTCTATAGATGGATCTTAGCCGTTGACAACCTAACTTCGTCCGCTCACTTGATTGGTAACCAGAAACGAGATTTTTTCTATGCTACACTTGGGCGCTTGTCGTGCAGCCTACAGACCTAGATACTCTTACGCCCAAGACAAGAATTGTTGCTAACATTTAGGCTCCATGGGGGATAGAGTCATCCCTGCGATGCTCTAAGAACTCATTTTGTAGCTTCAGTGCCTTGCTATTGGGTTATGGATTCATTTACTAAGCTGAAAAATAAAAATAAACAAAGAACCAAAAGGACAATATTTACAAACAAGGGAGCCGTCTAAGGCTCAAACAAAACATTTCTTCAGAAAATGCCCATTTATTGGGCTATTAAAAACCTCTTCACCCTCCGAATCCTACAACCTATATGTGTTATTTAAGAAAATCTCAGAGATTTTGAAGGGCCTGATCCAGAGGGAGTCAAACTTGTTGTGTTTTCCCTTATCCTGTCTGGGTGCATCCCACTTAAGTACCAAATCCACGATATCAAACTCTTTCTTCCTGACCTTCCTGTCAAAAGCCTGTTTGACCTTCTGCTGATGATCTGTTGTACTTCCACCATCTGATGAATCCTTTTGACCATATGATCCGGCTCTCCTTCATATTCTTGAAAGAACCTTTCTACAGGTAAGGCGAGTTGAGTGGGAAAAACTGCCTCTGTTCCGTAAACCAACTGAAAAGGCGAGGTTCCCAAGGACTTCTTCGTTGTCACTCGATCGGCCCATAGGGAAAATTTGAGCTTTGAATCCCAAGCCCTCTTATTGTCTTCCAATAATCTTTTAATGAGCTTGATTAGGGTTTTATTGGAATATTCTTCCAATCCATTTCCTTGAGGATAATAGGGGGTGGAGTGAATTAGCGAGATCTGGAACCGCTCACAGAACTTAATCAGAGGCTCAAATTTGAACGAAGCAACATTTTCAGTGACAATCCTGCTGGGACAGCCAAATCTAGCTATGATATCCTCCAGGAAGATGATAACTACTTTGTGTGATGCACTTCTGGTGGGGGTAGCTTCTATCCACTTGGTGAAATAGTCTGTTGTATTCAGGATCCATCTGTGCCGGCCGCTTGAAGGAGGATGGATTTCCCCAATGAAGTCCAGCCCCCACTGTTGAAAAGGTGTTGAAGCCACTACAGGCTTCAGTGGTAGTGGTGTAAGCTGCTGCTTTCCTGAGAAATTTTGGCATTTGATGCAGGCTCTGATTTCTCTGCAGACATCAACGAATAAAGTGGGCTAGTAGTACCTAGCTCTGAGAATTTTGTGAGTTGTGGTATTCCAATAATAATGTCCTCCACAAAGGCCATTATGGAATTCAAATATAACCCTCTGGGATTCCTGTGGGTTCAAACACTTCAGCAACACCCCTCGAGGGTCTCTCTAGTACAAGACTTGGCCAATGAGGCAATATTTGACCGCCTTGAGTTTTAAAGACCTTGCCTTACTTTTACCCATTCCATCAGGGGGCCTCAACTCCTGTAGAAAGTACAAGATGTATCGATACCATGCACATTCTGTTAGTGGCAAGTCGTCCTGAGAACTTTGGCTGGGTGAATCAACTTGCTGAGTTCTTGAGTAAGCATTGATGAAGCTAATCCCAAAGGATTTGCAATTGGATTCAACCAGCAGCTTGACTAAACCTTGCCCCTTTATCAACTTGGTGGGCTTGATCTCCAGATCAAACTCGAAGATCTTGGCAATCCATTTACCTCTTCTCCCATCTATGTCAGCCTGTATAAGGATGTCCTTCACAGAGGCTGAAGGAACATATGCAGTTACTTTTGAGTGCAAGACATAGACTCTGAAAGCTTTGAGAGATTTCACCAAGGCATAGGCCTGCTTCTCCATGATCTCATACCTGATTTTTGCATCTCTTAATGCTTTACTGAAGAAGGCAATGGGTTTCTCTTTCCCTTCCTCATTTTTCTGCAATAAGACCGCTACTACTGTATCAAAAGAAGCGAAAGAAAAAACTAGGAAGTCTTTGGAATAGTCAGGACTAATCAACACATGTGCCTCAGTCAATGCCCTTTTTATTTGGATAAAAGATTCCCTGGGTTCAACGGTCCATTTTACTTCTTTTCCTTTCTTGAGCATGGCTGTGATGTGTTTCACCATCTTAGTGAAATTTGAGATGAACCTCCTCAGAAAGTTAATCTTCCCTAAAAAGGCCTGAACTTCCTTTCTAGACCGGGGAAGTGACAGAGTCTGAATTGCCTCTACCCTGCTGGGATCAATCCTCACTCCTTCTATTGATACTATATGACCTAACAATTTCCCCTCCTTCATAACAAACAAAGATTTCTTAGGATTTAGAGAAAGACCAAACCTCCAGCATTTCGAGAAAACTATCCTTAAGTGATAGAAGTGCTCTTTATTAGACCTGGATAAGACTGTGATGTCATCCATATAGATCACCACAAACTGGTCTTTCTCCCCAATGAAGGCTATGTTCATGGCTCGCTGAAATATCATTCCTGCATTCATAAGTCCAAACGACATTCTGGCATACATGAATGTGCCCCAAGGAGTGGTGAAGGCTGTCTTTTCCCTGTTCTCTGGCATGACCGATATCTGATTATAGCCAGAAAATCCATCAATCATGGATATCCTGGATGCACCAGTTACCCTCTACAATATGTGTTCCATCTTAGGTAGGGGGTAGTTGTCCTTTCTTGAGCTTCTGTTCAGATTCCTGAAGTCGACGCAAAGCCTGATCTCGCCACTTTTCTTCCTTAACGGGACCAAATTGGCCACCCATTCAGAATATCTCAAGGGGGCAATGATTTGGGCATCTAACAACTTCTTCACTTCTTTTTCCATGACAGGCAGCAACATGGGATTTATCTGTCTTAGCTTCTGCCTAAATGGCCTAGCCTCTTCCTTTAGTGGGATCTTGTGTTCAATGACAGATGTGTCATATGTCTTGAGGTCTTCATAGGTCCATGCAAACACATCAGCAAATTCTCTTAATAACTTAGTATATTTGGCCCTCTGTTCTCTAGTTAAACTGCTGGACAACTTGACAAACTTAGGCTCCTCCTGTGTGCCAATGTTGCACTCATCCGTGTCAACATATTCATCTAAAACCCTACCCTTTACTGCCACATCATTCCCATCAAACAATCTTTCTAAAGGGACTAGTCCCCTCTGAATGTGATTGCTAGGCAGCTGAATAATCTGGTGATTATCAATTTCATTTAAAAACACCTCAGGGTAATGGTCACCTTCAAGGTCAAGATCCTGATCAATGTGTAATGCAGAAAATTCATCAACAGATTGGAGAAATTTTTCGATTTCAAGATCATCATCGAATACCTTCCAATGCTTGACATTGTCTGGTACAGAGGGCCTGCATTTTAACTCAACATCATATTTGACCATAGACATCAGAGGGATCTTGAACCGGCTAGCTGAAACAACTAAAGAATCGACCACCACATTATCTTCCCTTGGGACAAAAGAAATGTTGAAAGCTGAGAATAAATTATCAATCAGGTCCCATACCTTGTTCCTGTAACTTCTGAGCCGAGGATGTTTGGCCTGATAGACATTCTTGACTTGTTGGATTATCAATTCCACATCTCCAAACACTGCCATCTCTATTATTCCCATTTCTTTTGCGACCCTCATACCCAGAACAAGAGCTTCATACTCTGCCACATTGTTTGGTGGTTTCAAATTCCAGCTTGTATGACAGGGATATGGTCTCTTGAGAAGGTGACATGAAAACCACTCTAGCACCAGCACCTTCGCTAGAAGAAGCTCCGTTGAAAAACATTTTCCAAATGGAGGTGTTTGGAGGAGGTGTCCCATGATCAAATAAGGGTTTCTTTCTGATTTGGAAAGGGGCTTCAGGAGCATTGGTGATATGCAATAAACTAGACCCCAAATCAGTGTCCAGTGCAAAGATGGGATGATTGGTGGGGTTTGCTTCATCACTGACAATATAGGCTAGCTGGGCTTCTCTATACAACCTCCTGTGTTCCCCTCCAAAGAATGGAATAGTATCATATGTGAGATCCATCTATAATGTTCCTCCAAGCTTTTTAATCCAAGATCTTGACAACAACATGCCAAACTTGGGAGGAGCGTCGACCACTACAATGTCCATGACCACACTCTTCATTGGCAGCTAAAACAGAGAGACCACCAAATCTTTGATGACTCCAAGACATTGCACCCTCCTTGAATCAAAAGAATACAAATCATGATAAGCCTTTTTCACTTCCAGTCCCAATTCTTCGATGACTATTTTGGGCATAAGGTTATGGGAAGCCCCTGAATCCATGAGGCAGTTATGCAACACTTTATCATGTATGTTCAGGGATGTGTAGAAAGGAGGGGATGAATCATCTCTGTCTTCTACCATGGGACCTAGGAAAACTGCTGGATTTTCATCTTGAAGATTTATTGAGTTTGTGGAAGGCTGGGGGGGTTCGAATTGTAGCAGCTTAGAGAGGGACTTTTGAAATCTTCATTTTTCACTAGTTCGGATAAGGGTATAGGAATTCTAATCCTATGAATCTCATGCTCAAAACTAAAGGAGGAGAGAGACTTAGGAGCTTCCCTTACCTTGGAAACAGGTTCCTTGGCTGCTGGCGAAGCATTCTGAGTTTTCTTTTCTTTAGTAGTGGTTGCTGCAGCTTTAGTAGGCCTTTCCGCTATGAGGGGCTGTTCCTGACTATCAAAATTTCCTTATTTCTTTTTTGACCTGAGATTTTATCTGTTAGGAGTGTTGCTGGCCTTTTCCCCTTTACCCAACTCGTTGATTTGAGTGTTGATAAGGGATTCTTCATATGCAGATTGAGTTAAATGAGGAAACGAGGAAGTTTCCTCAATGCAGTGGATCTCAGGGTCGAGTTCATCCACCTCCTCCCTTTCTTCATGAGCAACTAGGCTATTCTGTAGAGGGGTCTGAATCCTATGATCATCCCTGTCCCTGCTTCTTTGTTCCTTTGGAAAAGTTTGTGGCATATGGTTACCAGGCCTCCTGAAACCTCTGTTATCAACATTCTGGGGGTTTATGTACGTGGGCTTCCCCTCTAACTCCCACTTCTCCATTCTAGCTGAAAGGGATTTCAGTACTTTAGCTACCTCATCCATCTAAAAGGGAAGGGGAGAGGAATGGGATGGGGAAGCCTCTGTTCTTCTCCTGAATACGTCTCTGTCAGCCTTATTCCTGAGTCGGTCAACAACCAATATGTTAGACTCTACTTCCACGGCTGTGTCCTGCATGTGAGCCAGAGTGGTGGCTCTCCTTTCCCTCAGCAGGAGGCAGAAATCAGGATCAAAAGCGCTGGCATAAGTGATCTTTGCAGAAGCTTCAGAGGAATTTATCTCGGTGGGGATCTTATTGTACATTTTATTAAATCTTTTGGAGGTTTAGAGACAAACTCTCCTTCCTTTCTCTTCAAAGACCCAAACTCAGTCATGTAATACATGAAGTCCTTTGTGTCTCTCCGTTGTCTCAAAAAGGCACTATCCAAAGCCTCAATCCCATCAATAGATCTAGGAGGTAGGGCCCTAAACCATTTTCTAGCCTCGCCTTCAAGACTATGGATGAAAATTCTCATCCATACATCTGCATGCATGATAACATGATCGTCTGTAAAACTGTAGAAGGCTTCTATGTGTTCTTCTGCAGTTATGTCCCCCTCGCCTGTAAACTTGGGCAGCTGCTTGAGGTAACCATCTGCTGGGAGGGTATTGAGAGGCTGAGGTAACACAAGGGGAGCATACCTAGCGGCTATAATAGCCTCCATTCTGGTCATAGGGGGATTTTCTCCCGCCATAGGGATATTAGGTGGAGGAGAACTCCGAGGGGAAGGGGCTCGAAATGGAGATACTAGGAATGAGCTTCCAGGAAACAATGGGGGATTTAGGGAGAAGGCTAACGGGCTTGAGTCAACAGATGCTTCTCTCTGTGCGGAAGTGGCAACAGTAACAAGAGGAGGAGTGGAAAAGCTAGGAGCGGGGAAGTCTGCTGTGGTCCTGGGTCCGTGCCAAGGTACAAATTCAAGGGAAAAGGGAGTGACAAGGATTTCTCCCTCCAATCCCAGACCGGGAGGGGAAAACTCAGCAGGAACACTCCCGAAATTTAGGAAATGGGAAACTTCAGAAAAAGGTCTGCTAGGAAGCTGAGGAGAAGAAAATGGAGTTTCTACAGAAGGGGATGGCGGATTACCTAGTTCGGTGGTGGAAGTTTCTCCTTCAGAGGCCTTTCTTTTTCTGAAAATCACCTCCGGATCAGCTACAGGTGTGGCTAGAGGCAGCTATGGATGGGACCGCGTGTGTCTTCCTATGGAAGACACAACTAAAACAATAGGTTCACTCCAGTGGAGTCATCACAATGGAGTCGCCAGGTGCACAGTAGCAATCTTCAGAGGCTTTGATGCCTGATGCACCTTCAGAATCAGAGGCTCAATGTCATTCAATCTTGGGGAAAATTTTCAACTTCGTCCCCGGCAATGGTGTTATAACCCTAAAATGCACCACACAGGTTTACCGGGCATCAGGCCAACTCATGCCTCTTCCTAGCCAAAGCCATGCTGAACAAATCCTCAAAAAACCACTTAAAACAAGCAATCTGCGCCCTAACTTCTCACTGGGCGCAGGGGACCGCTTGCTGACCTTCTACTGCATGCGGGTATCCGCGGGCTAACCCACTACAGCCCGCAGGTACCTAACAAAGCAAAAAATCAGGAAAGTTTCCGCCGGGACACGAGGCTTTTTGTCAGTTAACTGGAACTCTTC
>ML795906.1:133680-151180 GCA_009831015.1 Picea engelmannii
GCCTTTCCTCAAGCTTTAGGAGAAGTTCAAGCACAACAGTTGGAGGACAAAGAAGAGGAAGAGCCCAGGATCAGGATCGTGGAACGGTGGACGGCCTCAGAAATCATTGTAAGTTGGTTCATATTGAGGTTAATGAAAAAGATGCTTTTCCCGTCCCGGATACATGAGTCTTATCTATGTTATTTGATTTGTGTTTAATCTCTAACCCTATAATAGATCAGTAGCATGCATGCATAGTTTTGTCTTGATTGCAGGGAATCTTTTTTGGAAGGAGCAGCAGCAGCAAGGAGATATAAGCTCAACGGAGGATCTACTTCAACGGTCGGAAAAAGTTTGGTTTATTCTTCTCATGTCTGCCTAAGAAAAGGGGTTTCAGATTCGGGTAGAAGGTTAAAAGTAGCTTAGGAAGGGTCATGATCTGCATGCGAGCTTAGAGCCCTAGCTTGCTGGTCCGTAGGGTAGAATACCCCACAACAAATGGCGCTAGAAATGTTGGCATTGGAAGTCACTCCTGGATTGTAGCAGGAGAAGAGCCCGATGCCCATCAATTTATTTCACGATTTGTTTATAGAAAACTCGGAAGAAAGCTCGGAACAATATTGTTCTAACACCGAAACTAGGCTGGACATACACAAGTAGGTGAGGTCTTAGTTAAACTTCAGACAGTGAGTTGTAGTAAGGGTGAATAGGAGGAATAATTCTCTGAGGAAAGGCTGAGGGATGCTATAGGCATCGGGCTTCTAACAGCCTGTAGACGAAAACTTGAACGTAAGATCCTCTCACACTCAAATATAGGCAACAATGGAGAATATAATAGTGTTACAATAAATCCTTTATCATAACACAGTCACAGTAATTCACACAAATCAGTCGATCATGAACTCTCTCAGTATGAGATGAAACTAGATGGGATAAGAAATCTGTCTGTTATAAAACAAGAAATCTCATATACAGATACATAACCAGAGAACTAGAGCCTCTGTTAAAACTTTACAATCAGGAGCTTTTCTCTACCATCGATACCCACAAAAACGGCCAAAGTGCCTACATATACTCCTCCCCTTTCACCCAGCAGAGGCGTCTCAGGACTTTCAAGGTGTGGCATCTCCTCAGTCAAATCTGGCCTAAACTCCTTTGTTAGACGTCACCTTAACTTTGCATGGCCTTCACAGGGGAGGTAGCTGAAACATTAAAGGCTAAAATAGCGTGTGCAGACTCCTCTGGTCAGACGAGAACTCGACGTGACTTGTTTGGAGGAAACCAGCGTACATGACCATCTCGGGCAGACTGCCTACTGGAACCTCCATTCTTTGCATTTAATGAGTGAGCCGAGGTTTCAACTACCTCCATCCACCTTCATTTATTTTTAGCGAGGACCAAGATCGAGGTCAAGCTGAACTAGCCTTTGGAGAACACGGTGATCCCTTCTGCAGCTAAACCCGACGCTTCGACCCTTTGCACAGTTCTTTCTATCGCCCCCAAATGACCACGAGCTGTGACCCTGTGCTTATCCTCAAAGGCGCTTTTGGCGTTTCGGGTTCGTGGATAGGAAGGAGCTGATCCTTGCTCTTCAAAGTCGCGATGGGAGAAATGCTGACATGGCCTAATCGGGTGCCACACATCCCTTTGGATGGACGACTGCGCTGATGTCAGCGTTTTGGGACCTATCTCATCATATGGTGCGTGCTAGCGCCCTTTCCCCAGGCCTGTTCCTCTGTGACCAGGCACCAAGACCGTGGGCCCAACTCCTGACGCCTTCTGCACTTCGCGTCTCGCTTACGTGAAAAGGCGATAGAGCCTAATCGTGCACCACGTGCCCCCTTTGATGGATGGCTGAGATTTCTCTGGGAATATTGTGGGCCCAAAACTCAGACGCCTTCGACACTTCACATCTCGGGGATGAGAGGAGGATGATCTTCGTCCTCCAAAGTCACGAAGGGAGAAGTGGCGATAGAGCTCGATTGTGTGCCACGTACTCCTCCGAGATGGACGACTGAGATCTTTTTAGTGATATATAAGCGCTGTCCATTTCACTAATCCTGGCACAACTTTGCTAACCGCGATTACCCGCCAATCGTTGATCTTCTCTATAGATGGATCTTGGCCGTTGACAACCTAACTTCGCCCACTCACTTGATTGGTAACCAGAAACAATATTTTTTCTGTGCTACGCTTGGGCACTTGTCGTGCAACCTGCAGACCTGGATACTCTTACGCCCAAGACAATAATTGTTGCTAACATGTTCTACACTTACGAGGCTATCTGAAGCCCTACACATCTTCCAAGTGGATACTGGTGGCCTCCCACCTAATCCAACTGGCTTATTTTGTATGTTTTCATGTCAACACATCTTGCTATACTTCCAGGACTGTTTTGGGGCCCTAAACAATGTTTTTTTTGGCTCACCATAGTCAAAATGTAGGAGTCAGAGTTTGATGGTGTAATGTGTATTTATCTAAAATAAATTTCCAATGAGCTATTACACGCCTAAAACAGAGGTCGTATGTAAACGTTACAACCCCGAGAAGTTGAGGTACCGACTTACCCATATAGGCCGACATAACTTTTGGCGTTTCATCTCCTTGGATGTCTAGGGTTTTGTCATTCATAAAGGACTTTGGAGCCTCATTGTAATCATTTTGATCAGATAGATGCACATAGTAGCCACATCTCTTCTCAGAGATAGATGCACGTAGTAGCCACATCTCTTCTCAGAGATAGCTACCACCATTCGAGTAAGTGTTTCAGTTCTGCAGTTTTACATTTTCATCCTATTTCATTTATTCAATAGAAGACATTGTTCACTAGATATTTATGTTGTTATTCATATCTCTTTGTTTATTGTATTCAATCTATTAATCATTTCATTCCTGATTTGAAAAGATCTTTTACACGACAATGGTTGAGTTATTAATGCTTGTGTTTATTAACCATTTAGGAAGCTGAATGAAAGAGGAAGGAATATGACAGCCACATAAACATATACAGATCTGAAATAAATCATAAAAAAAAACAAAACATAAACACCAATTTGATAATGGAGTTCAACAATCTCGCCTACGTCTCTGGGCCTTTGTCTCAGTGGGTGAGGCTTTCTTATTTCTGTTCAAAGCTTTAAAAGCACTACAAAATAGTGCCAACAGGTTACAAAACTGATATGGTCTTGTTCTATCAGATCTCTATAACCCAAAAGAAGAAACGACATTGAAATATGATGACCGAAGATCCCAGAAATGGCCCGCAAAGGTGCGCTCCTCAATATCTTCCCTGCATAAAAATGGCTTTGGCTTGGAAAATATTCAACATAAACCTACTCTAAATGTCCTCCCATGGATTCAATAAGCCTTATTTTATATAGATCTGAATTTGGTTACCATCTCCCAACTTCCTCCCAAGATCTGGCCTAAAAAAGGGCCCAATATCTCCCAATAATGACCAAAATCTCCAAAAACAGGCCTAAAATCCATTAAAAAATCTTAACATATGGTATAAAAACAACTTTTGCATATATTTTTTGGGCACAACCCCCTATTTCTAAGCCCCTGGTCATATGGGTTACCTTCACGTGGCCACAGGCTAAGCCCTTGACACGCTCCCCCCCTTGGCTATCAACCCTGGTCGCACCTATAGCCATGTGCCCCAGGCCCAAAGGCTCCACACACGAACTGTTGGTTTATCCCTCCAACAATATAGCCATTAGACTAGCACCCTTGTCGGCAAGCAAGCCCAATCGATTGGGTGCTAACTGTTTACCTGCGCCAAGTCTAGAGGAGCTCGGGTCATATGGTGTTAGGTGGCAAGTATCGTAAACAGTGGGCTAATCCATTACGAAAAGCGCCAACACAAAAGATAGTCGTTGCAAGTGGTATGGTTACATTGAATTAGGCGTATGGTGGTTCGCTTTGAGTAAAAAAACCATGGGCTAGGGCTATATCCCATCCCTTTCCACCTCTGCATTAACACAAATGCAAACTCAAATATAATCGGTGCTGAATAAGTTTAAGACCCACCCGGTAGGCGAGCTAGTAGCCTACCCTACGCGAAGAGTCTAGTGCCCATGGAGGTCCACGGTTCGAAACCAATGGGTGCCATGTGTCAGCGCATATCTGGGCCATGTGGCACCTCACCATTCACTGAAAATGATGCCACTTGTCAACCGTTGAATAGTCCAGTTGTCTGCCTTTGCCACGTGTCTGCTCCAACTGTACTCTGCCACGTGTTATATGGTCGTGCCATGTTGGTAGCATGATGAAGTGGAAAGAAGGATGATCGTGGGGAAAGAAAGCATACAGAGAGTGAAGCAACATCTGGAAGGAAACACAGCATGCGCGCATGCAAGAAAGCATGCACAAGGAAAGCGACAACTGGAAGGAAGAACAACACGCACACGAGAGGAAGACCTAACGTCAGTAGGGTTAGGGTTTTGGTAATGTATTGTAATGGATGAAGAGCCAAAGATGTATAAATACTGATACTTAGGTATTATAGAGGGTTCACATAGTTTGTAGTTGTTCCGATTTAGTTAGTATTTGGGTTTACATTTTGTTGTATGAACTATTTTGTAAGCTGGTCAACTAGAGGAGAGGAGAGAAGGTAGATCTTGAGGATTAGATCGCAGGCTGAGGAGCCTAGTGTGATCTAGTTCGCCTCATATAGATCTTACCCATCTGAGGAGATTTGTATGCTCATGATGCTGTAGATGCATAACTATCATAATAAAAGAGCCAAGAGCCTAATCTTTGTGGACGTAGCCTAGGTGGGGGTGAACCACGGTAATATCTGTGTTGTGTGATGAATGAATGTATATCTTTCTTGTCTTCAACAGTTATTATTACTTTGAAAGAATGAGTTATTATATTTCTTGTTTAAATGTTGTTGATATATTGAGGGAATAATCTATGAGATTTATTTCATAGTCATGGATAACAATATGTTGCATTTACCAGTTCTAATAATGGTTCAATGGTCGAGCTCTCATATCTCATACTCAATGCTAGGCTGTAAACAGTCGAGTCTTGTAGCCACCCATTAAAGCTATCTCGGGTGACACTACGCAATGAATTCAGTGTGCTGTGTTGCCTTTTGGTTTACCAGGAGGGCTGATAGTTTTAGAGGCTTTGTTGGAAACCTAAAAGACATGAACCCTGGGTCAATAAATCAGATAGTATAAAGGAATAGTGATAACCAACAAATGGTTCCATTGTCGTAGGTAGGAACATGAGAGGATTGAGTAGAGGAGATAAGTTGAGAATCTATCAGAGACAGATTAAGAAAGGGTTAGGGCAGAGACCAATGAGCCATTATAAGGGAATGTTGAGACCGTGGAATCCCACAAAAGTAGAGATAGAAAGCTGGTTGAGAACAAAAGAGCTAGAGTTTTCACAGAAAGACAATAGATACCCTAGAATAACACCCCACAAATATCTGGAAAAATATGTGTTCACTGATTTGCACAAAGTCTTTTTCTGCGACTTTCCACACTTATTGCAGTAGTGGATACTAAGGTTGAAGGATAACCATGCAAAGAACCGGGTTCGACAGTTAGAGTGGATCCCAGTACAGATTGAGTAGTTACAATAGGTGAAAAACAAGTTCACCCACGCAATAGACTTTTGGCTTGACAGTATTGTGGCAGGGTTTATAATAGGTTTGCAGTCGACACAACAAAGTCATATAGTGCAGCGGAGCAAGAGTTTTTGCGTGGACCTTGAGGAATGTACATTCGATCATTGTATACTTCTATTAAGATACTGTTATAAAAAAAAGGTGTAATGATAATGGAATCAAACATGTAAACTTCCCTGCATGCATGGGGGAAGGGGGGAAGCACTGACAGAGAAAGGAGAAATGGAAGGAGGTAAGGATAAAGGAAAGAAGGAGGAGGAACCCTTGGACCTGATCATGATGGATGACAACCAGATCAAGTGGATCTTGGCATCAATGAGAAAGATGCATAGCAGAGTACCCTACCAATACAAGGTGAATACCAAGAAGAGATCCATAGCCATGAGGGAAGGCTTGGTGAGTGATGAGGAAGAGGTAGAGGATCTCCGAGCTGTGGAGCAAATTGAGGAAATCCTGCATGCAACATATGAGAGTATGACGAGGGGTCCAAGAGTGGGAGGAGAAGGTAGCCATCCTATCCATATTAATGTTAGTGTGGAAGCCATAAACCAATGTGTGACTAACACATCAAAGAGATCACCACCATTTATACAACCAAAGTTCGTAGGAAGTTCGACAACATGAAGTACATCTACACAAGGAACAAAAACTGGAGGAGCTAGTTCAGGTAGCACTAGTGAGGTATCTACACCGTGAGGAGGTAGTAGTTCAACATTTAGGATGGTACGACACGATCCCACCATCATATTAACAAAATTTAGAGGAGAAGCAACAAAATACCCTGAGAAACATTTTTTCATTTGTGCAAAGATCTGGGAAGCAAAACATATCACTGATGAAGATACTAAACTTTCACAACTAGCTATTACGCTAAGAGACCGTGCACTAGATTGGTACATGAGTCTGGACAAAAACAATGCCCTTGGGACGACAAGGACACTGGAAGACATTAATAAGTTACTAATAAATGAGTTCCAGAAGCCAATATCAGAGGATCCATACATGAACGAGATGATCAAAATAAGACAGAAACCAGAAGAGTCTGTATGGGAGATTGATTAGAGATTCAAGCAACTGAAGGGAAAGCTAAAATATCTCATGGCCGAGATGCAACATCGACACCTTTTTGTCAACTCACTACTCCCACATTTAAAATACTCGTTGCGACAAAAAAAGTTCCAGACGCAGGCAGCCGTGCAACTTGAAGAAAACCAGTACCAGTAGACAGACCCAACTATTGACGAACTGAAAGAGGATTTGAAGAATCTAACATTTTAGCTAGACTAGAACCAGAACAAGGAAAAATGAGAAGCTGTTTGGTGTACCACGTGCAGGACGGAAGGCCACCACAAGAACGAATGTCCAACGTTCGCATAGTATATGGAAACAAGATTGCCAAATTGGTTACCACCAGGAGGACTATGGTGCAAAATCTGCAAGAAACCGGGTCATGACCCTTATCACTACACGACGATGCAAAAATACCAGACAGTCCCAAAGAGCTCATATTGCACCTTTTGCAATCTAGTGGGCCACGACGACAAAGATTTTATAGCTATGGAGTTGATGCAAGAAAGGACATTAGACACATATAGAGTACAGGCAAAAATGATGACTGGGCAAGAAACACCACAATTTAATCAAATTCCATCTCCATACAACACTGCGCAACAACAATACAATACTATGCAACCATCGTACAATAACGCGCAATTGTAGTAAAACCTGACACAACCTCAGTATGATACCGTGAAGTATAATCATGAACCTCAGTATAATGCGCTGAGAGGTGGTCGAGTAGGCTACAGAGGAGGAGGACGAGCCAGAGGAGGTTTTAGACAAGGTAGAGGACTAATTACATGTCACAATTTTCAACAACTAAGACATTATGCAAGGGAATGTCCACTTCCACCAGTAACTTGTATGTATTGTTGCACATCGGACCATGATACAAAGGAATGTCCGACACTAATAGTAAATATTCAGGAAAAGAGGAACCAGAACAACCATAATGTTCAGTGGATTTCGGCCGAAGCAAGGGATGAAGGACGAAACATCAACATAGTTACCTGTGGAGGAGCTAAAATAGGCACTGATGCAGTTCGACAAGAACCAACATAGAATCAATGGGTAAATAAGAAAACTAAACCAAGGAAGCAGTTCAATGCACAGAGGGAAAAGGAGATCTTTAAAGAAGCCAGACAATAATTTCAGAAGGAGGACATAAATTCAAATTCAACTGCACAACATAACAAGGAAGCACTAGAATATGATATGCCTCCATCATTGGATCATACCGACAAGATGAAACCCATGGGAAAAGTAAGATGAAACCCATGGGATAAGTAAGTGATCGATCATCTGTGAAAACATTGCAAAGCATAATAGAAAAATGTAGCATCGAGACAGAATAAAAGCTAGAACCAAAAATAGTTAATCACCTACACACAAGAAGAAGAACAATTAGAGAGTTTAGACTGAATGCTAACATTGGGGATTTCAATATGGGAGACATCATACTGGATCTAGGATATGGATTTAATGTATTACCAAAGAAAACATGGAAATGCATGGGAGAGACAACATTAGGATACTCACCTGTTCAATTGAAACTATAAAATTAGCATAGAGTCCTACCAATAGGTAGACTGAAAGGAGTGATAGTTGAATTAGATGGAGTGTGCACTAAAGCAAATTTTGAAGTTATTGAAATAGTGGACGACACAACACCTTACCCGAGATTGCTTGGTCTATATTGGGCATTTGAAAACCACGCCATAATCAATTTGAAGACTAGGAAAATGACATTTGAGTCAGGAGAATACAGGTTCATCGCGCCATTAGACCCATTAGAAGGGGAGAGGTTTGTAGAACCTACTTGCC
Organism: Picea engelmannii; assembly: GCA_009831015.1. NCBI lineage: Eukaryota > Viridiplantae > Streptophyta > Pinopsida > Pinales > Pinaceae > Picea > Picea engelmannii. The sequence goes on from ML795906.1 coordinate 142,190, forward strand.
TATACTTAGAGGAAATCGACCAGTTGTATAGAAAAATTGTGCACGATGAGGATTACATAAACCCAATTGCCGATGGGATACTCAGTTGGTGGAGCATTACTTCATGTGCAACAGACTCAAACATCGGTTTAGAGAACTGGAAACAAAGTCTACACGAAGTATCCACGAGAATATGTGCACGAATAGACCACACAGTAATATGGGTCGACACATAAATCAAGGAACTACTTAGTTTCCATAGAATGAATGATTTGGAAACATTCTTGACACAGTATGAAGATGCAGTGTTAGAGAACTAGAGATTGTTAGCACTTGATCTAGCACTCAAGGCCACACCTGCAAGATGGTGGGGTGTGCACAAGAAGACCATCACATATTGGTACCAATGTAAGAGGCTATTGCACATAAGGTTTGGTGCAGAACAAAAGAACAACAACCAATAGAAGTATGAGGGACACGGGGCACCAACGGAACACTTGGAGGCATGTAGAATGCTATGGAAAATGACACCCCTAGAGGAATGGCCTCATCACTTTATACACACTCTAGAGGGCATAACAATGAACTAGTATACATACCAAGAGTTGCGCAAAGGAGTTGTGACATGGATGACATTGCAACAAAATTTTACTGTCACATTTTCATTCGAACATGAAAACCCCAACATATATGCAACTCTAAAACATATAAGAGGAGTAATATTTATCAAAGAACTAGATATAGAATTTATCATAGAAGAGAAACAATAGAATAAACAGACAGTTGCATGCTGGCATGTGTAAGAGGAAGCACATGGAAGGTCCACCCTCAAAGGTGCACTCCTCAATAGCTTCCTTGCATAAAAATGGCTTTGGCTTAGCACATATTCAGCATAAACCTACTCTGAATGTCCTACCATGGCTTCAAGAAGCCCTGGTTTATATAGATCTGAAGTTGTTTACCATATCCAAACTTCCTTCCAAGATCTGGCCTCAAAAAGGGCCCAATATCTCCCAATAATGACCAAAATCTCTAAAAACAGGCCTAAAATCCATTAAAAAATCTTAACATATGGTCTAAAAACCACTTTTGCATATATTTGTTGGGTGAAACCCCCTATTTCCCGGCCCCTGGTCATATGGGGTACCTGCACGTGGCCACGGGCTAATCCCTTGGTGCGCTGTCCCCTTGGTTATCGGCCCTGGTCACACCTATAGCCATGTGCCCCAGACCCAAAGGGTCCACGCACAAATTGTTGGTTTATCCCTCCAATGATATAGCCCTCATACTAGCACCCTGGTCAATGGGCAAGCCCGACCGACTGGGTGCTAACTGTTTACCCGCGCCAAGTCTGGAGGAGCTCGGGTCATATGGAGTTAGGTAACAAGTATCGTAAATCATGGGATACTCCATTACCAAAAGAGCCAACACAAAACATATCCATTGCAAGTGGTATGGTTACATTGAATTGGACGTATGGTGGTTCATGCTGGGTAAAAAAGCTGCGGGTTGGGGCTAGACCCCAACTCTTTTTGCCTCCACATTAACGCAAATGCAAACTCAAATATAATCAGTGCTGAATAAGGTTAAGACCCACCCAGTAGGCGGGCTGGTAGCCTAGCCTACGTGAATATTCTAGCGCCCATGGAGGTCCACGGTTCGAAACTCGTTGAGTCCAAACAATTTTTTTCAATGAACTTAAGCCAACCAATGGGTGCCATGTGGCACCTCACCATTCGTCAAAAACAATGCCACTTGTCAACCGTTGACTGGTCTAGTTGTCTACCTCTGCCATGTGTCTTATCCAACTGTACTCTTCCATGTGTAGTATGGTCATTCCACGTCATCCATATGGATGTGCCATGTGTCACCATTGCAAGGGTGACATGTGTCACTCCTTGATTGGTCCACCTGTACCTGTCTGACACATGATCAATCTATATGCCCTATCACCCAACCATGTGTCACCTCCATTTACTACCCCATTAGTGCTGAATGTGCCTGCCATGTTAGCTATAAGGCCATACAACCTGTACAGTCAGCTTCCACTTGACACTGTACGAACTGTACAATCATCATTTTTTTACCTGTTTGGCAAAATGAAAAGATCGTGATATCGGGAGCATACGATGTCCATTTGAGCCTGTTCAAGTTGCGTTGGGTTTGTATTGATGAGGCCTATGCACACATATGTTTTGAAGACATTCTAAGAAATTTTATTTTTTAGGCCTTTCTAAGCCCCATCAAGCTCCTGGATCCAATTCGAGATAAATTCCGCTCCTAAATCCATATTAGTGGTATCAGAGAGATATTCTCTTCATTTATTTTTCTTTGTGCATGTCCTCGACAAGATCTGGGTACAATAAGTTGGGAATCGAACCAATAAGGCTGTTGCAAGATCAACCACATTGAGCCCGACAACAACCCATGGGGGACAAAAGAAAGATGATGGAGCATGAGATCCTTTTAAAATGTTTCTCAAGGAAACCCTCGTGCGACAAAGGAACAAAATGATGGACAATTTTGCATAGATCCTTCGACGACTGCCCACAGGAGAAGCATCTTCATCAAGTGGCCATGCAACCCCATTCAAGGTACAGTTAAATTTTGATATTCCATTATTTGAAGGACTGATAGATGAGGATGTTGTAGATAAATGGTTGAATCTGCTCGAAGGGTATTTTTCAGTCCACAATTTTTCTGATAGGGAAAATATTACTTTTTCACTCCTTAAGGCCATCCTCCATGTTAAGGACTGGTGGGATACTTGCTTTGAGCAAAGGGACATAAAGGAATCTACAATATTTGTGGTTGACCTTACATGGGATTCCTTCTGGGATGCCATTAAAGAACAATACTACCCCGTTGGAAGCTATGAGGACCAGTACACCTGATGGACCACCCCGCGTCAAGAAAGGGACCAGACAATACCATATTTCACCAATATTTTCCATACCCTGTGCACCAAAATGGGTATCAAAGACTCTGAGCCACATCTGGTGCTCAGATACCACGATTGTTTGCATAGATACATTAAAAAATAAATGGAGTTTCTGGACATTGCCTCATTGGTTATGACTTATAGATATGTTGTCAAGATCAAGCAGAAATTTAAGCAGAAGAGGTGAGAGTTTGGATCTACAAAATCCTCACAACTGAAGAAGGGAAAAGACGACCCAACCCACATGGTAAGGGATAGATCAAATATGGCCACTCTCAGGAAAACTAGTCCAATCCACAACACAAGAAGGGCAATGAAAATATGAAAAAGGACATGGAAAAATGGTGTGAATACCATAAAATCCCTTGGCACAACATTGAAGAATGCTGCTCCAAGCAGTCACTTGTGGTCGAGCTGAAGGCTTCCATGTTCAAGGCTGATTCTAAGTTCTTATCAAATCTAGAAGGAGCGAAGAAGATTATCGATGCTGAACCCAGTGCCACTGTTGCTACCACCAATGTCTAGCCAAGTGAACCAGAAGAACCAGAGGAAGGGGAACAACTTTTTCACTCACATATGTGGGTAAAGGGGGCATTTCATTTCCGATAGCGGTAGTTAGAAGAACCTGATCTCAATAGAGGTCGTCATGAAATTGGATCTGCCAACAATACCACATCCACAACCCTACACCATCGAATGACTTCGCCAAGGAAGAGATCTTCGTGTTAGCCAAGAGTGGTGTCTACAATATGACATCAGTAATTTCAAAGATGATTTATTGTGTGATATTTCTCCCCTTAAAGTTTGTGATGTTCTTTTAGGACAACCATATTTTTGGAAGCATCATGTTGTGTATGAGTTTGGACCCCGTAGTGTTAATATTACTTTGGGTAGACAATTGTACAAGATACCAGAGGTAGCACCGCCTACCATTATTTCTTTAATCTCTGCTAAGCAATGTAGTAAGGTCATTTCATAGACCGGGAAGTTATTCTTCTTTGTGATTCGTGCTCACAGTAAGAAGAAAGTCTCTGCCACATCCGTAGCCTCTACACAAAGCCTCTCTTTGCAATAGAAGAAAGTGGACGAGATCATGGAAGAGTACAAAGACATCTTCTCCCCACCCACCGGGGTACTGACACACTGCCAAGTAAAGCATCCAATTGATCGGACCCCCGGTGCACATCTACCGAATGGATTAGTCTATCGTCAATCGCTGATGGAAAATGAAGAAATCAAGTGTCATATCAAGATCTTTTTCAAAAGGGCCACATTAGGCTCAACTCCTCCCCTTTTGGAAGCCCGATTGTACTAGTTTAGAAGAAGGATGATATTTGGTGACTTTGCATTGATTACCGAGCATTAAACAAAATCACCGTCAGGAACTAGTACCCAATTCCTAGGATTGCCGACCTTCTTGAACAACTCAAGGGGGAAAAGTTCTTCAAGAAGAGTGACCTAAAGTCTGGATACCACCAAGTTCCCATCAAACCAACTGATGTATGGAAGAAAAATTTCAAATATAAAATTCTCTTCGAATGGCTGGTCATGCCCTTTGGCTTAACAAATGCCCCATCCACTTTCACGAGGTTGATGGATGATGTATTGAGACCCTTCACAACCCATTTTGTGGTGGTATATTTGGATGACATCTTTATCTTCAACAGAACTTGGGAGGAGCACATGTGGCATATTCAATAGGTTTTGAGCACTCTGCGGCAGCACAAGCTATATGCCAACTTGAAAAAATGCTCCTTTGGCATGAACACGGTCCAATACTTGGGATACATTGTTGATGAGCATGGAGTAAATGTTGATCCAGCTAAGATCCAAGTCATTTGTGACTGGCTAGCACCGACCACACTAACCAAGCTTCAGAGTTTTTTGGAACTGGCCAGCTTCTACCGACAGTTCGTGTTTGGATTCTCCCATATTGCATGGGCCCTCAACCAAGTGACCAAGGGAGGTGGGAGGGAAAATTTCATTTGGGTGAAGGAACAACAACGTGCATTTGATGATCTGAAACATTGATTATGCTCAACTCCAGTACTCTCCTTGCCTACTCTATAAAAACTGTTTGAGATTAATATTGATGCATCTGACTATGCTGTAGGCACATTTCTCACTCATCATGGTCATCCGGTGGAATATCATAGTGAGACACTGCCAAATACTGTTCATAAATACCCCACCTATGACAAGGAAATGTATTCCATTGTACAAGATTGTCATTAATGGAAAAATTACATTCTGGGAAAAGAGATGATCATCCACACTGATCACAAGCCTCTATAGTTCATACAGGCACAGAGGAAATTGAAGAATGACCACCATCAGAAGTGGTCCACCTACCTGCAATACTTCCATATCAACATCAAGTATAAGACACATAGCTCAAATCGTGTCACCGACTACCTCAGTCGAAATCCCGTGGCTGCACTCACCGCTGTGCTCCATTCCTATGCACATGAGGCATCTGAGTGGCCCCAACTTTATCAACAAGATCTAGACTTCACCACCGCCTATAAGCTCTTGGGTACATGCTCGACTGTCACCGATTTTCACATTCAGGACATAATTTTATGGCATCTGGGCCATTTTTTTGTTCCTGCAAGTGAGTGTGCAAAGATGATTTGGGAAGCCCACTACAATCGAATGACAGGAATTTTGGCGTGGAGAAAACTGTGGCCATTCTACAAAAATATTTTTATCGGCCAAAACTTTGATAAGATTTCAACAAGTATATCGCATATTTCACTACCTATGCCATTTTCAAGATAGCCATCAAGAAGAAAGGCTTATAAACCCCTCTTCCTACTCCCGAGAAGCCTTGGGAACCCATATCAATATATTACATGTCTGGCCTTCCGTCCACCAAACAAGGAAATGATTGTTTATTTGTGGTCATTGATCAGTTTTCGAAGATGTCCATCCTCACAGCCTGCAAGAAGAATATCATAGTGGAAGAGATTGCCAATATCTTCTTTGAATGAGTGTGGGTCCATTTTGGGATACCATAGACCATCATATATGACCGGGACAATAGGTTCCTCAACACATTTTGGTTGAGTCTCTGGTCACTGTTGGACACCAAGATCACTATATCCACTCCTTTCCATCCCCAAACAAACATCCAAACAGAGATCGCCAATCAGATGATTGTTCATATCCTGCGCATGTACAACTCTAAGAATCCGCGTACCTGGGATGATAGTCTCCCATATATTTAGAACAGTTACAACAAGGATCTCCATAGCTCCACTGACCATAGCCCATTTTAGGTGGGGATGGGATTCCATCCCTTGGGTCCCATTGGTGTTGAAATACCTCTTTCCACCAAACAAACAAAATCTTACCATGTTCAGTCTGAGACCGACAAATCCAACATATTAATTGAGTGGATTCAACACATCCACCAACAGGTCCATGATATTTTGCATAAATCCAATGCTAAGTACAAGTAGTTCCATGATCAACAAAGGGTACCGCACCAGTTTTAGGTTGAATATAAATTCTGGTTACATTTTCAGAAGGAGCTTCTTACCGGGACCCATCGAAAGATCCTCCCACTTCTCTATAGGACTTACACTATCACCAAGGCTATGGGTAGAAATGATTTTGAGCTCAACACTCCACCCTTCCTTGTATTTCACCCTATGTTCAATGTGGACCTCCTTCGGCCATATTTTCCACCATTATTGGACACCTTAGAGATCGAAGAATATATGACACCAACATATCTCAACCCTGAACGCATGGAAAAAGCATCCACTAATCAGATAGTGGACACACAGCTCAAGGGAACTCACCAACAAAGGATCCATCTGTATCGGGTTGTCAAGGAAGGGAAACTCCTACACCAAGGAAAGTGGCTCACCCAGGGCAAAATTCAACAGAAGTTTCCTCATCTGATGAGGGAAGTCAATGCAATGGAGACCATTACTTCCTAATGGGGGAGGACTGATCCAGGTGGATATTCGTGGCCACCCACCTATTCCAACTTGCTCCTCTTGATAGTTTTTGTTTCAACACGTTCTTCTGTACTTCTTTGTAATTGTGGATTCTACAATTTTGGGGTTGTTTGGATCCCTACACATCTTCTAGGTGGATATTGGTGGCCTCCCACCTAATCCAACTGGCTTATTTTGTATGTTTTCATGTCAACACATCTTGTTGTACTTCCAGGGCCGTTTTGGGGCCATAAACAATGTTTTTTTGGCTCTCCATAGTCAAACTATAGACAGAGTCAGAGTTTGACGATGTAATGTGTATTTCTCTAAAATACCTTTCCAACGGGAAATTACGTGCCTAAAACAGAGGTCGTATGCAAAAGTTACGACCCCAGGAAGTTGAGGTACCAACTTACCCATAGGGGGCCACATAAATTTTTACGTTTCATCTCCTATGGTTAGGTTTTTGGATGTCCAGGGTTTTGGCATTCATGATTAATATCAAAAAGACCTCTGGAGCCTCATTGTAATCATTCTTCTCAGATGGATGCACGTAGCAACCACTTCTATTCTCAAAGATAACTACCACCATTTGAGCAAGTGTTTCATTTATGTAGTTTTACAGTTTCATCCTATTTCATTTATTCAATAGGATATATTGTTCACTGGATATCTGTGTTGTTCTTCATATCTCTGTGTTTATTGTATTCAATCTATTAATTAGTTTGTTTCACTCCTAAATCCCGATAAAAAAGAAAGCATATTCCTACTCAAGATTCAAATAAATAACATCAAAGTGACAACATTGGATGATCTGGGTTCACAAAAGAACATGCCTTCCGAAGCATTGGTGAAGCAATTGGATTTGAAGATTCATTCCAACCCGTATCCATTTCTACTAGGATGGATGAACAAAGATGTCAATCTTCAAGTAACTAAGAAATTCAAATTGAGGCTTCAATTTCAGTTGAATATGTTGACGAAATAACCCATGACCTTGTTCCCTTTGATATCTATTGAGTTATTTTTGGTAGCCCATACTTGTGAGAGTGATATTCCATTCATATGAGAAGAGGAAACACGTATAGATTCGTCAAAAAATGGAAGACCATTCATCATAAAAGCATCTGAAATCAAGAAAACGATCTCTTTGATTTCAACTATATAATAAAAAAGATTGGTAAATTCTATGAAGAAGTTTGTTTTTCTCATATTGAGGCCTAAGAATGAAGAAGGGTTCTTCATGGAAGTAAAGACTCCACAAACCAATTGTGGAAAGTAGCAACAGAAACAATTGGAGGACTCATTGGTTGACGTATTCTATGAGTTTTTTCAAGCACCCAAATGCCTTCCACCCAAAAGGAGTATGTTTACAATAAGAAGCACTACTACCCATTGAGGGCTTGAGAAGGTTCACTAGAAGTAGATCAATTAAAGAGGAGATTATCTGATTTTCTTGAGCATGGAGTCATTAGGCCAAACAATTCTCCATGTGGTTCTCCAATAATACTTGTTCCCAAGAAATATGGTACATGGGTACTCACCATTCTTGGTCCTTTCCCTCGTAGTCTCTCCTTGCCCTGGGTTTCACTATGTAGTCTCTCCTGTCATTGGTATGTAGTGCTTATAGTGGGGATGGGGGTTTTGTTTCACGTAGTCTCTCCTGCCCTTGGTTTGCAGTGCTCATAGTGGAGTCGAGGGTTTTGTTTCAAGCGGTCTATCCTACCCTCGATATGCAGTGCTCACAATGGGGTAGAGGGTTTTGTTTTGTGCAATATCTCCTGCCTTGGTCTGCAATTCTCATAGTGGGGTTGGGGATTTTGTTTTGGTTGTTTTGAATTTTTATTTGGTAATTTTGATAAGTTTAAGTACAAAATAAACTATGCACTGATATTGGCACATGCATTACATCACAAGAAAATAAATGGTGATTCATATCATATTTTCACGCACAAAGAAATCTCCAATAAGCAATATAATATAAGTAGATGGGTACTCACCATTATTGGTCCTTTCCCATGTAGTCTCTCCTTTCCCTGGGTTTCACTTCACAGTCTCTCCTAACCTCAGTTTGCAGTGCTCACAGTAGAGTTAGGGGTTTTATTTCACATAGTCTCTCCT
>ML795906.1:177118-194141 GCA_009831015.1 Picea engelmannii
GCTCTTTCTTGTTCTCTCAACAAGAATGCTTCAGCTCCTCTCTTGTTCTCTCAACAAGACTGCTGTTGCATCTTCTTCTTCTTGGCATCTCACCAAAAAGCCTCTTGGTCTCTCACCAAGATTTCTTCAACTCCCTTGTTCTTTAACCACCAAGAGTGGGTGCGCCCATTTGCCTTAATCAACCTCATGAGGGAAGGTGAGGAGTTTTCTAATCTAATGGCTGAGTTTAGATTAGATGGGTGGCTGAGATTTTGTGTCTCTTCACTCACCCTCACTTCAATCATGAAGTTATCTTTTAATTTGCATCTCACAAATTAATTTGACTAAGACCCATATTCGGCAATTTCTCCCCCTTAGGGCCTAGGGAAGAGAAACACTTGCCTTGGTACATAATTTAACACTTCCATAGGTGAGGTGTCATTCTTTGTGGTTTTATTCCGGTCTCTTCTTTCAAATTGAAAATATGTTTTTTTGTAGTTTGATACCTATGGTTCTTAGGGAGGAAGTGCCTATACTCATCAAATACCTCCTTTCCTAGAATTCTTGAACAAAACGATTTCATCCTAGGACCACAAACTGGACATGAAAATTTACCCTTTGTTTGAAGACTTGAAAGATATGGATTAATGTTAGTATTATTTATATAACAAGGAATTAATATTTAAGAAACATGCATCATATTTTCATAAAATTATATACTATTAAAGTGCAATAGTATGTTACATACCAAAAAATGTGTTATCACTAAGGCATCATGATTTTTCCATGTAAGTATTCCATAGAGTTGAAATTTGTTTTGCCCCATTGGTCTAGAGATGTATTACATGGTGATGCCAACCCATAAATTTAGTATCTCATCGAAAAGAGGCTCAATATATACATTCATATATTTATCTTGGTACTTACCTAATTGGGTGAAAGTACACATAATTACTACCTTGCATATATATAATTAATTATGCAACGAATAAGACAAGCAAAATGCAACGTTCAAACCAATTTTGTAAACAAATACCTAGAACAATCATTTCCAACATTGTGTGCTCCCTCTTTATTGAAATCCAAGGACAAAGGTTATTGTTTATAAAAAAATAGGCCACACTAAGTAAATACACCTGAGCTCACCAATGGATTGACACTGCCAGCTACCAATGAAATCCTAAGATTATGAGGTTCTTTTTTAAAAAATTGCCATCTTTATTCGATGTTCCTAAATGAAGAACAATCAGTATGCATTCAAAGAACACCATATTCACTTCTATTCCATGCATGGTAATCCATAAAATATTCAATGATTTGACACTTGAAAAATCCCTGCAAACATGGAATTATAGGAATATGATGAAGAACCTTGTGAGGCACCCTTTTTGTTACTTGATTGGTTCAATATTTATTGATTTGACATTGCGAGCATTTTGTTTTGGATGCATATTGTATATAATATATAATATGATCATTCATACATGAATCATGATGTATCCCCCCTACTCTCCTTTGGGCTACGCGACCTCCCGATCAAGGATCTTTGATTCTGTGAGCCAAATCGGCTCTCTGAAACATTGATGGTCTCACTTTGTAATTAAACATAGGCTCTTTTGGCCTTTTGGTGCAGGTCCCATGGCACCCACAACCTCTCCCTTCACGCTGATGAACTATCGTGTTTCAGGCGCTAGCCCCTTCTTGGATGTGACCTTGGGCTATGAACTCATGTGAACACATGATTGTGGGGTGGCCAAAAGTGGTTTTAGACCACACTACTTTTCTCCCCGTAATTCACCATCAATTTCCACACGTCCCTTTTGAAATACCGTGGTTTCAATTGCGGCCCGCTCTTATATTTTTAAAACTCGAGCATCTTCTGACCCCATAATTGAGAGTGACCATTGATCTCTTGATCTTGAATGAGTCCTCTCGATCAATGATTCAGAACTGCCCCTTTCAAATCAACGAATTATATCTACTCCTTTCAAATAAACGATCATGATGTTCTTCGCGATTCGGATTTTGGAGTTTTCAACTCTCAAACCTTACTTTCTCCGCAATGACATATATCCTGCCATGTGTCCTCCTCAATTGACGACTCTAACCATTTCAGGATTTCAGACTTCGAAAATCTCAACTCTCAACTCTTATATTCCCCCAATTTCTTTTATCTAAAGCTTGTGATCCACTGACACATGTCTTCCACAGATCGACGGCTACGATCCCTTCGGGTCTTCGAACTTCGAAAAAATCAATTCTCAACTTTCACTTTCCCTCGAAGTGCACAGGTTTCTATTGTGTGTCCTCTTGAATCAGACGACTATGATTTACTTCAGGTCTTTACCCAGAGTCCATGGGTTTGCATTGCCTGTCCCCCTTAATCCGATTACTATGATTTACTTCGGGTCTTTACCCAGAGTCCACATATTTATTCCACGTGTCCTCTGGATCTGATGGTCTAGATTCACTTCGGGCTTTAGGTTTCAGAAGTTTCAACTCTCAAATGAAACCCAAATTCATTTATCCAAAGCTCACGATATGTCTCCATGTGTCCCTCTGGATTTGATGGTCCATATTTACTTTGTTTATTTAACCTCCTCCTTGTCCACAAAATTTCGAAGTTGTGGATCTTGCGCCACCTGTCCTCCTTGACGATGGACTGTCCCAAATTACTTTGGGACTTCAAGAATTTGACAGTACGCTCTCCTCTACACTTCAATAGACTTAAAACTCACACACCTTATCTAGATCCAACGGTCTAGAATGACCCCGCTCCTACCTGGACAACTCTTGATCGATAATTCGTGAAGCCTTCAGAGCTTCACCCTCCTTCGAAGATTTATCCTCACTATCTCTTCTGAGATTGATCCCCTTGAGTATTTTGATCTCCCATGCACTCCTTTCATTCCTGGGCTCTCAACAAACTCAGATCGAAGGATTTATTTGGAATAAATTCTTCGAACACTCCTTGTGCTCCTCTATTCTATTTCTTCGACACTTAGTCTCTCCTTGATGCTCTGCGGTCCTTGCACTTGGTCTAAGTTCCCGTTTCTCCTTATGAACTCTTCTGAGTCAATTTAAGACTCTGCCGACACACTCCTTTCATATGATGTGCACACCTTGCATACAAGTTTAAGAAGAGAAACAATTGAAACTTATCCAGTTTCGTCACAAATTCATATGATCAATTCTAAAAACCATACATAAATGAAAATGAACTAAAGCACATATATAATATATCATTCATTCAATCACACATCATAATGAACATTGTCCAATGAATTGGAACAATTATTTTTTCTCTATTCATTCATGAAATAAAGTTACATAGTATTACATTTCTTCACTGTGTCTTTCTTCTACTCTGCTACTCTACTCTTCTCTACTCTCCCTAATCTCTTATCTCTTATCTCTTACAATACAAAAACAACAAATCTATCTAAGGAGTGGCTCCTCGATCTCTTCTCCGTCCTATCTACAACCTATCTTATCAGGTTCTAGCAGTTACCTACTTTGTCCTATTATAATAACTATCATTTATTACCCAATAAGGGCTCCGACTCCCTACATTTAACTCCTTACAGTCGTATAAGACTTTACAAACAAGATATATTAAAAAACGTTGTTTCCAAAATATCTCAACAACTCGTTTTCCTTCTGAATTAAATGTTGATTTGAAATTCTGTCATGTTGAGATGTCATATCCATGCCTCCACACTTGTGTCTTTGACTTTGAAGGAGATTCTCCTGCATCAAATCAATAGAATAATACTCCATTCCAATATATTTCATAATGGCACACAACTCTCGGTATGTGTGAGGTAAACTATTTGATGGTGGTAAGAAAGTTTCACCTAACAATCTACAATGATGCATGAGCATTTCACCTCCAAGATCAACCTTGTTGATTGGACCTAGGGGTATTGACGTTTACTAAGGGAGTGGGTTCCCTAAGCATGAACTATTGTAATTTATATGTCAATTGAGTTCTATAAGTCTCGTATGAGATAGGTATTGTTGAGTTGAGTTTAGTTCTAATTGAATCTGTCTTGGTTTAATAAATCACAAAGGAATAGAGACCTAGAACCTAGGGATGGTTGAGGATATTGTGGATCTCAAATATCCTAGTGATTATTTCAGAATTTAGAGAGTGTTCTTAGGGTCTAAAGTTGATTGAGTAGTTCAAACATTTCCCTTTATAATTTGTAAGCCTACGGGAATTAGAAAAAAATGAAGATGTGTGTGTTAATATAGAGGGTGAGGAATTGAGTGTGTAAGAGTCCGAGTGTGGTCAATAGAAAAATTGAAGGTCAAATGAATGTAAATCAGGCCAAGAAGGATAAAGGGACTAGTGTGTTGAGGAAAAGATATGAAATAATATTACTCAAGCAATTTGAGATCTTGCTTGGCTAAGTCAAGATAGACGAGAATATCACTTTATGTTTATAACCTCAAAATTTGTTTCCTAATCCAAAAGTATTAGTTACAAGGGCTTAGGATGATTTTTTTATAATAAAATATTGTTGTAAACTTCAATGTCTTTATATAATTTTCTAAATATAATAGATGCAAAAGTAAATGTGGAGACAAAAGAAAAAATACCAAGTCACAATTTAACACAGATGAGACAGAATAAAAATCACTTATTTCATTCCAAGAAATGAAAAGAATCGTTCTCTTTACAAAAATCTCAGAGGATGTTTGGACCAAAGTCAAACTTAGATGTCCCTGATGAAAACCATAAAAAAGTACTTCTGACAAAAAGTAAAAAAATGAAATTTAAAATCTAGATCAACTTGCCACAGATTACTGCCCACTCGACTCTCCACAATATCCTGTATCAAACATGAAATTTAATTCATAAATAGACAAGTCTACACAGACTATCAAAGATAGATCAACACCTCTGAAAAACAAGTGTCTGAATGATGTAATTCAACCTTGAATATTGTTGTCTACAATAGGACCCTGCTGTCATAAAAGAGAATTAGGCTTTTGATGAATTAAAGAATGAATGAAAACTGAACTATTTCAATAAAACTCAAGAGAAGACCTTAGTATGATTTCTCCTTCTATTCTACCCCTTGTTTTTCCTTCTCTTTTTTCCTTTAAGCAATCAAAATTAGTTGAATTAGTTGAATTACTTCTTTTAGTTAAGTTAACTAAAATTCAACTAACTTTAATTTAGGGGAAAATAATAATAATAAGGGTCTTTAATAAATAATAACTAGCAGGTGGGACCCCTTGTGACTCCCTTTAGTTTCTTAACAAAAATAAACACAACTAGTCAATCAATCAAGCACATCCCTCATTGTGGCTCCCATCATCATTCTCATAATTTGAAAATTAATATCAATGATGTTTTAAACCATATCCAAAAAATATAATATCCAAAATATCCAAAAATAGTGTGCTGTCCAAAAACGTCAGCAATCAACTATTCTCAACAATAAATAAATAAATACACTCAAAAACCATATTTGCTGCTTTGGGAGGAAATTTTCCCTTTTTTGTTGTTGTCTCCCTTTGACTTCTCTGAATTAGCCTTAGGCTATGTGGAGCCTTTAGGCTTGATCTCACCGATGACATGAGAGCAGTCATCTCTCAAGTGCATGCAGGATGAAACGGATTTGGCGGAATCACTTGAGGGAGAGGAGGGGGAAGCAACATGTTTTCCTTTATCATGTACATGGTGGGATTCGTTTTTAAGTCTCTTTCTTGCGTGGGAAGACTGTACAGGTGAGTGTGTAGGGGAAATTTGGACAATTGGGTTAACCGGTGGAGGAGTAGGTAGAGACAAATTGGGCCAACCACGATGTTGGGAGATTGCTGGGTGAAAAATATCTTTCCATCTATCATTTTCAGGGACTTCATGTTGTAATGAGGCATGAGGGGGAACTAGGATACCTAGGACATGCTGGGGTTGGAAGGGAGGCATTTCTGGCCTAGGTTGGACCACCCCTTGTCCAATCCAGTTGAAAAATACAGCTTGGAAGAGATGGTTTAAATCTTGTGGATCTGCATCAAAATGTATTGAAAACCTTGGCCTTCTAGGGCCTCTGTTCCAATTTCCTCTTCCCCTGTTATTTCGGCCATGGCTTCCTCTACTGAATAAACTCATTCTTGTATGCATCATTTATTAGCAACTACATTCTTCAACAAACCATACATGACATCTCTTTAAATATGAAACAAAGTTTGGCTCATCAACATGTCATACCCATTCAATCCAATCCATAAAAATCGTTTAATACTTGTTAATGAGAAGGGCATGATTAAGGGTTCTAGGATATCTAAGGGGGTTGTATTGAAGGAAAAAGTGATAAAATGAAAGGGAGTAGATCATGATTACTGCTCAACAAATCATTAAACAATCAACTGTGCTGTAATAACAAAACATATCAACTGTAACCCATCTCTGTGTCATCCTTCAATTACTATAATACAAAATTTCCATTTGATTATAATTTAATTTTAAGAACATGGCGTGCAAAGTGAATCTAGGAATGTGAGGGGATTCTTAATGTGAGAAAAAGTGAGAGAATGGTAGGGAAGTTAATGGATACTATTCATAAAAAAAATTAAGTAATCAATAATCATAACTCTGTACTAAAATCAATCCAAAAAGAACCAACACCACACCAACATTTACTATGTATCAAATTGTTTGTTGTAACATTTAAATTTCCCAGAATTCCTCAATTCATAATAGTTTGTGCAATCATACTCATAATCAAAACAACTTTCCATTTCAATAGTCCTGTTAAGAAAGTGCTGATCTTTTATATCTTTTCTTTCCTTTTAAGAATTTAAAGAAAACACACAGCAGTATGCTTGACCTCTATCTCATAATGCATTACTATAATAATAAACATCCATTATCTACCAATTTACAATCGGGCCCAATTATAATATACACAGGTCCTTTTTCAAATACGAACATACTTCCAAAGTATGCTCGATTACACACAGTATTCATCATATCATCATATCAAACAACAAGGTGTTGCAATGAAACCACAGTCAACATAAAACCCAAGACTTATCATTGTTGATATAACCATTGATAATCTGTACGATGATCCAATAATATATACAAGGCAAACATAGCCAATTACACACAGGAACCCTTTTCACAATTATCC
This sequence comes from Picea engelmannii, assembly GCA_009831015.1. Taxonomy (NCBI): domain Eukaryota; kingdom Viridiplantae; phylum Streptophyta; class Pinopsida; order Pinales; family Pinaceae; genus Picea; species Picea engelmannii. The sequence goes on from ML795906.1 coordinate 184,246, forward strand.
ACAACCCTGATCGAGCCTAGTAAACACACATGTGTTTCCAATTTTAATCAAGTCCACGCTAGTAAAATCCTCATAATGAAAGGAGACAGTTCTCAACTATATATAACTTCCCGTTCCCATTTTTAACTGTTCAACCAATTTAATCATAAAAAGATGAGGCAAGGACTTCGACAAAAAATTTCCATAACCAATCTACTGATAAACTCATATTTGACAGCCAAGAAGATGCGTGAAAGGAGAATATACAGTTGGATATTAAATTGGGCTCTGTTGAAAACAAATGCAGGGAGAAAATCAAGAGCGTGCTCATGTTTTAATAATCGCACAAAGAACTGGAGGTCTTCAGAGACTTATCAACCACGGGCCAAAAATAACCCTAAAAAATATACAACAATGAGCCAGACAAATCCCTTATTACTCCAAGTCTGGGCAATAAAACCAATATTTAGTCACCGAGGAAATAAAATATGTGTAGGGTAAAACAAATCCAGTGCACATGGTGCATTTATCACTTGTAAAGGAGAGGTGAAGTTATTTGAACAGTGACAATTATTAAAAGAACACACATAGATACTTCCTTAAGAGCCGAACCACTTGACAACAATACCAACGAGGATACATAACCCTGAGGTATAACTTATATCACCCCACAACCATACAGTACATAATAATGTTATGGCCACCCGAAGACTGGATCTTGGGATACTTCGGTGAAAGGATAGTGAGAATGAGCCCACGACCCTGACTCTGGCTTTGAAGAAATAAAACAACAATCAAATGGCAATCCAAATGTGACTAGATAAGGGTTACAATCATGATTGTGAGGGAACAACCGATGATAATACATAGAACCAAACCCTCCACCATTAATAAAGAGCTATATGTACCACTTTACTTCTCATCCACAGAGACCCATCACGATATTAAACCGATCGAGAAACCAATCAATACACAACTTAAACAAAACCCAATTCTTTTTCTTGCAATCCAAAACATTTTTAGTCATCTCAGAGATAAATAACACACATTTACATAGTCAAAATTCTCAGGAACACACAAATCCAAGCATTACTGAGCCATTATTTATTCATACACAGAGAATATTTAATTGATGGAGAGAAAAATAACCATACCTGTAACAAAAATTCTTAAAAGGGCGAGTTGGCCGAGCCTTCTTCTTACAAGAGCCTGAAATGCAGAGCTTCACAACCAAAAGACTGAAAATGCAACAAGGAACAATGCTAGGATAATGACCGATAGGGGGAGTATGGAGTGATGTGCAGTAAATGCACGTCACTTCCATCTCCTGGCCTATTCAATTCAAAGTATGAGACAACCAAACATTCACCAATCCATTAAACCATGTATTCAATTCCCAAACATTTGAAATCCACAACAATATCCTTTGCATAGTGCACCACCCAAACATTTACACGTTAACCCTTTCCAAGTTCTATGCCATCATACATATTGCAATGTTATATGCTCCCAAATCAAATCTAATGAAAATCACATAGCCACTAACCAACCATAGTATAATAGTTAGGATTAATACTAACATTGCTTAACTTTTCCATTTGCATATAACCCTTAACATAGTTCAAACATAACTTCTTTTCCTTTAAGAATTTTTTTATAGGTTTTCTTCCTTTGTTTTGATTATGTTATCACTAACATATCTCTTGTATATATGTGGCTAGGTAGTCGATCACAATGATTAGTGATATGATTCAATCATAGAAACTGTAAATACATGCCCATCATAACAAAAAAAAAATGCTTTGAATCACAAGAAGCATTCCATAAAATGCATCATCCACCTGTTACTATGTCAACATGAAACCAAAACTACATTTGTCACCCATGTGGGACTGTGTAGGAAGCATAAAAAAAACAACAGAAAAATGTGTGATATGTCTATCTTTTCACCTCTAGTCTTACAAGGGAGTCCCACCTACTAGTATTACATTATTAACATAGTTAAATAATAGGGCTTAAGCAATACTTTGTGGACGAAATTCATCGTTACAATTTTAATCGTCAACAAACTTGCGACTCCATAGAGAAATCTGTTTCCAACAGATTAAGAACTCAGAATGTCTGGTTTTGTAGACGAAGTAACATCATATCAAGAAGATATAAATCAGAATGATTATGCAACAAGGGGAAGTGAGCGGATTTAATGGAAAAATGACTAGGAATTTGGGAATAACTCATGGAAAGTGTTAAGTATGAGGGGGTTTATCCCTGTGAGCATAATCATTCAACTAAAATTTGTTCTTGACTTCAAGGAGAAATTGTTTCTGAACTTTCTCTTTTGAATCTCGAAATGGATGAAGAAATGAAAAGTATAAGAGAGATGTAACCAACTATCTCATAAAACAACAGTGAAAGAAGATAAAAAATTCAATGATGCTTTCAGGGGGAACATCATAAAAGACGTGCAATCTTGATTATTATTGATTAACAATACTTTGCAAAAGTGTTGCTGTGGAAAAACTGATCCAACATTTATTTTTGACAAAAATTGAAGTCAAAAGAACAAAAGTAAGAAATGTCATAACATAAAGAACAACAAAATTGAAATAAGCAGAAATGAAATGACAGAAAAAGAAATAGCAGAAAATAAAAACTACTAATATGAAAGAAGAAATGAAAAACTACCAAAATACATAAACAATCCAAACAACATTAAACTCTTCAAGTTGGTTCCACGTAATGTTTTATATGAGAACCATTAGTGTTGTAGGAAAACAATCGCTCTTGTAAATCCTTTAGAATATAAGAATTTGCACCTAGGACAAAAGTGATCTTGAAAGGACCCAGCCATAATTTTTGAAACTTTGAATGTCTTCCCCTATCAGCATGAGCTAAATCCCACAAAAATACCTTTTCATTGACTTTAAATTTCACAGCTTTGACACTCTTGTTGAAATATTTTTTAATAGTCTGGTGTCTTCTCTTTATTTTACCCAAGGGAAACGTTCTTTTCTCTTCTAAAGCTAGGAGTGCATTCATCCTTTGTGAAACATCAGAAGAATTTAATTCTTTGACCTGTAACATTAATCTTAAGGAGGAAATTTCTAGCTCAGTAGGAAGAATGGATTCTTGACCATAAACAATATGGAAAGGAGTGCAACCAGTGCTCACCTTGGTGGTAGTTTGATCTTCCCAAAGGGCGTAAGTGAGGAGAGTGTGCCATTGCCGAGGCTTATCTTCAATGAGCCTTTTGATAATTCTCACGAGATTATTGTTGGTAGAATTGGCCTTCCCATTTCCTTGGGGGTAAGAAGCTAATGAGTTAAAATGTTTAACCCCCAACTTATCTAAAAATTGGGTCAGCTTAGCAGAAATAAAGGCGGGGCCATTGTCTGTAATAATTTCCAAAGGAAAACCAAATTTGGAAAAAATATTATTTTGAAGGAAAGAAATTACTTGATCATCTGTCGAATATTTAAGCGGGATATCTTTAGCCCGTTTTTAAAAATAGTCTGTGGCTATCAAGATAAAGACTTTTCCTGCTGAAGATAGAGGGTTAATAGGACCAATAAAGTCCAATCCCCACTTTGAAAAAGGAAATTCCGGGAGGACATGTTGTAACGACATGGATGAAAGGTGTTCTTTTCCAACAATTTTTGGCACTTGTCACAAGATCTCGAAAAAACATAAGAATCATGAAAGATTGAAGGCCAATAGTATCCTTTTCTAATAATCTTAAAAGAAATAGTTTTAGCAGAAAAATGACCTCCTACATGAATAACAAAATTTGAAGAACCATGATTTTCTTGCAACAGTTTTTGTGCTTCCTCATTGTTTACACAACAAATCAATGTACCATCGACAGATATTATAAACAAGAAGTCTCCTATAATGAAATATCTAGAAGATTCGAGACAGAGCCTTCTTTTTTGATGAGTGTCTAAGTTATCTGGACATCTTTGATTTTGAAAATAATATTTAACCAAATTTTTATACCAAGGATGTTCATACATAGGAAGGATTTGATTATCAATGTAGAACATTGTTGATAGAGAACTACCTTGTTCATCAATTTCTTCATTATTTTTAGCATGCTAAGCTAAGTGAAGGGCCAAGTCACGTCCTTTGATGGTGTTAGAAGTCATGATAGTTAAATCATTCTCTTGGATCTTGGCAATCCAATGTGAAAGCTTCCTCGAAAGATAAGTCTATGAGAGAAAAAACTTGAAAGAGGGTAAAGGGACTTTTACCAATGTATGCTTACCTAATATGAAGTGGCGAAATTTTTCAATAGCTTTAACAAGAGCGAAAGCATGTTTTTCAATAAAAGAATATTTAAACTCATCATCATACAAGCTTTGAATCATGTAAGCCACTGGTTTTTCATTACCCTGGTCATCACCTTGCATGAGGATAGCATAAACTGCTTCCTCTGTGGCATTAGTATATATCATAAATTCTTTCTCAAAATCTGGCTTCGCCAGAACTGGTGTGAAACTGATTGCTTTCTTGATTCTTACAAAAGAATTTTTGACATCATCTATCCAAGAAAAGGAACGATATTGCTTAAGAAGATTATGAATTAGTTTGAACATTACAACAAAATTAGGAACAAACCTACAAACAAAGTTAATAATCCCCATCAAATCTTGAACCTCCTTCTTGGAAGTGGGAGCAAGAAGATTTAGGATAGAAGCAATCCTTTCAGGATCAATGCTTATTCCCGAATCAGATACAATGTGTCCAAGGAGCTTACCCTTGGTAATGATGGAAATAGACTTAGAAGGATTTAGAGAAATGCCAAATTTCATGCATCACATGAGAAATCTTTTAAAATGACCAAAATGATCTGATCGGTTTTTAGAGTACACAGTTAATTCATCAAGATAGATCTGAATAATCTTTTCGATCAAATCGTCAAAAGATATTTGCATATCTCTTTGAAAAGTGGAACTTGCATTAGATAAGCCAAAAGGAATACATTCACAAGCAAAAGTGCCCCAATGAGTAATAAAAGTGGTTTTGTATTTATCTTCCCTTTTTACCTTGATTTGGTTGTAACCAGAGAAACCGTAAAGTAAGGACATCATCTGTGACCCTGCAAGCTACTGCAAAATCATTTCCATATTGGGGAGAGGAAAGTGATATTTAATACTAGCCCGATTCAATGCATGAAAATCTACGCATAATATGATTTGACTAGTTGTTTTCCGAACGGGAACCAAATCAGAAACCAATTCTGAATACTTAACCGAGAAGATGATCCTAGCCTTCAAGATTTTTTCCAACTCCTTTCGAATAGTTGCTTCCAACATAGGGTTAATGGGTCTTTGTTTTTTCCTAAATGGTTTTATGCCCTCCTTGATAGGAATTACATGTTGTATAAGAGCAAGATCAAAACCACGAAGATCCTCATAATACCAAGAAAAAATATCTTGAAATTCACCAAGCAGTCTGGCGAACTTCAATTTTTCTTCATCAGAACATTGGGCACCTATTTTAACATTATTTGGAGACTTGGGTGTTCCAATGTTCAAGGAAAGGGTTTGACCCACTTTCCTTTTCAACTCCTCTTCTTTATGTTTCTCTTTGTTTCCTACATCACTCGATGAAAATGAACTTTCTAGAGGAGTCAATCCCTTAGAAATCTTTTTATCTTCCATTGATACAATTTCCTTAGGCTTATATGGTTAATTTTAAATGAAAGTACATATGATTTCATCACTAGGGAATACTTTCCATGATTCTATATTGTTAGGGATATGTAGACGATACAAAGATTGAAAAGTACAATCAGGTCTTTTTGGAAAAAGTTGCCGAGTAGGAGAGGCTACAAAAATAGCTAACCGGTCAGCCATTGATTTCAATTCCCTTTTAACATGAGTGATGTTGAAAGATAGTAGGTTCGAGATAAGTGCCCAAACAATTTGGGTGTAGCATTTCATTAACTTGTTTCTAGGAGAGTATATCTTACGTACAAGGTTCACAATAATATCGGAATCCCCAAAAACTGTAAGGTGACCACGACCTAGATTATAATCATTTTCAATGCCTAACAATAATGCTTCAAATTCAATGACATTGTTTGTGCAAGAAAACTCTAACCTATAGGAAGAGTTATGAATGTTTACCACAGGAGAGTACAAGATAATACCAACTTCGTTTCCTTCATTGAAGCATGAACCATCAAAGTGCATATGCCACATCCCATTGTCTAAGTTGATTTGTTCCAAGGTAGTGTTTTCCTCCTCGACAAAGATGGAATACAGTCCTAGGTCCTCCCCAATATAATTTACATTAGGTTGAGGGACACTTTCTATGTAAGGTGAAATTATTCCCTCTCTTAGGACTATGATGTTTTTACCATTTCAAGGAATGAATAAGTGTGTCCCGTCGAGTGAGAGGTATCCTCCCGTCAAAACTTTCCAATCTCTTCCTAGGATGATGGAGTAGTTACTTACTGACATATTGATTACTTGAATACAAAGGGTTGTCCTTATTTCAGGGTGCGTGCACAAAACCAAGGTCACGTCCTTGATTTTACCTATGGTCATTTGTTGTAGACTATTATAAGAGAGCATGTTTCTATCATTTTCATTTGTACAATACAAGGATATCTCTTCCATAATAATCTTCGACATTACACTTGGGCCCGAACCACCGTCAATGAGGTAGCAATGGACAATCTTATCCATAATCTTTACAAAAATATAAAACGGTTTTTTTTTTACAGGGTATCTAAAGTTATGTACACCTACTTTATTTACAGACGAATCCTCTTCATCTACCTCTTCAGAGAGGTTGGATACAACCAAATATTTTCCTTCCATGAAATTTTTTATATGCTTCTGTTGTTCAGGGACAACAACCATGTCTAGAAGGGTTGCATTTGCTTTGATGTTGGCCAACTGATTTAGAATGTTGTATTTGGAAGAGGGGAGAGGGGAGGTAGTTCCTTGACTGTTAGGAGCCTTAGGAAACTAAACATCAGGAACTGGTGAAGATGATCTTGGGATAGAAGAAGTGTGGGGAGGATCATATTTTCTTTTGGGAGCATAGGATTTATTCCTAGTATTTATGATCATTACATCTTTTCGATTTGCAAAGTCTAGGCCAACGATGGTATTTTCAGGTCTCTTGCCAAAGATTTTATCTCTGGAATTCTTCTTTACCTCACATGTACTTTCCTCATGGTGTTCCTCACAAAAGTTACACTAACTACGAGACATGCTAGCTTTAGGCTGAAAATTATTTTCATTTGGATTTCTAAAGGGGGGTGCAGAAGAAGATGAAGCTCTGGGGGTAAGAGAGGGGACATTTCCTTTTCTCTCATAGGGTATCATTCAATTATTTATGTCTTGTACAAGCTGTAAGAGGGTAGACATGTTTGTCTGTTTAACCGAGTCTCCCTTAAAAAGACATGTTCTTTCTAGCTTTTCTTCATACTCTAAATAAGTATGCAAAGAGGAAACAAGGTTATCAATGACCTTTTCCTCAATCCTGTGACGATAGGGGGAAGGTAATGCATTATAATAATGCATGAAAGCGTCTTGGTTCTGAGGGTGAATGAGTTCAAGGATTTGGTTGTATAATTTAGTGAAATGCAAGTTAAAGGACTTGATAGTCTCACCATCCTTATAAGCGATGTTATTGTACTCCCGTAACTTCTCAGTTGGGATTTTGGATTTTCCATAGGTATATTTGAAACAATAAACTAACTCCTCTCAAGTAGATAGAATATTAGGAGGGAGATCAAAGAAATCAGCCACAACCTTCCCTTCAAGGGAATTCACAAACAAGTGCATACAAGTATTGTTGTCATTGGATCCTATGTTGTGACATGCATTAAAAATTGCCACTAAGTGTTTATTTGTAGTGACAATGTTGTTCCTGGAAAACCTAGGGAGATGCTCTTTGAATTTAGGAAGTGGACCGGTAGTAGGTGCTAGGTTAAGAGGGGAGAAAACATGCCATGGGGTAGTTGTAGCATCTTCTTCAAACTGAAAAATCCCATACTTTTTAATGAATTTGGTGGGGTTTGTGGTAGATTGGATAGGGACTTGGTGACTATACAAGCTACCAATTACTGATGAAGTTGAAGGTTGAGATGAAGAAGCACCTCCAGTGCCACCAGAGCCACCACTAGATGCCATCTTGTGGATGATGGGTAAGGGAGAGAAAGAAGAACTAGATGAATCAGATAAGGTTATCCTTAGAGAACTTTGTTGGGTTGATAACACAACGTTCCTTCTTCCTATTTCAACAATAGGATTAATTTCCAGTGATAAACCTCTTCTTCTCCTAGAAAAATGAGGGTCTAAGGACATGAAAAGAAGATCAAAACTGAAGGAAAAAGAAGGCTATGGATGATTCCTAATTTGTCTTTGCCTAGCTTCCCAACGTTCTTGGGCACTTGTGTCTTTTTCAATTGCTTCCCATGAGCGATTAAACTCAAACCATGTATTAGTAGTGTCAGGCTGCTAAATTGAAGCTTTAAGTGACCTGAAACACTAAATTGTCAAACCAGGGTTGGTAAACTTCGAGCTGATACACTGTATGTGCAGGTAAGCTAATTCCTATCTAAAGACTATCCTGAAAAGAAAACATAAACTCACTCTGAGAACTTGAATCTTAATGACGATATTGAAACTTAGCATTCCCTATTTAAGTCATCAACAGAAAACAGTCTTATGTTTAAATGCTGGTGCTTCTATTTCCATTCATAAGTATGATTTCGCAAGCTTAATCCACCACTACTTTTAATCATCTTTCATCACCATTTCTATTCAAGCCACAACAGACAGAGTGTTTCCTCAAATGCATTTAATCTGGTTATTAAAATCAATCCAAAGTTGTCTACAGGAAAACAGAGTACTACTCTACCTACTGGTACCGGAAGCTTCCCTTGATTTACTGCAATCTAACTGTTCTACGTAAGCAGGGTAACTAACTGTTTAACAAAGAAAAGTTCATTCACACTCTAAGTTATGCTCGAATTGAAAATGAGAATCCAAACAAACCATGTTCATACCCTAAACCCTACAGGAAGCAGTCATGCGTTTAATACCCATCAACATAAAAGATAACAGTATGCTGAAACGATTCAATTGAATAATAGATAAACACGATTCTGAAACAACTAAATCGATGACACACTATGAGCTGCAGATGTACCATTCTTGTAAGCAAATGCTAACACACTGAAACAACTAAATCTATGAACGTTAAGCTACCTCGTATGCAAGTTCTAAAACACTGAAATGAACTAAATCTGAAGCAAAGTAACACAATGAATTGAACCGGTTTGGCGGGCCCAACCAAACGACACAAACGTTGGATGTAATAACCAGCACTACTCAATCATGCTACACAAACATTGTATCAACTTCATGTTCCATTAACGCATAAGGGAATACTCAAATCGTATGACAGTCGTGTAACATAACGTAACAACAACTTGTATTCAAAAACATGTGTTCACGATGTAACATAATCCAACCCGTTCTCAGGAGTGATCGCGGGTTTTATATATAAATCCTCCTGTCTATAACAGTCTAAAACAAAGATGCATAAAACAAACGGATCCCCGATCCGAAAATAGTCTTGGAATCAAGTTTTAAAACGTACTTCACATCTTCGTGACACGTAGTGTCACGAAGTGTGAACGATGAAGAATCACGACCCATTTTTATCATTATGCCTTCAAGCACCCTGTGGGCGCTAACTCCAGCTGTCATGGGAATCTCTCTGTCTCCCATTCGGTCCATAAAGCATAGATCTTGAGCGGCTCCAGTGGTATCTCCACGGGTACGAGTTGGTACCTGGTACCGACATCCTGTTCCAACAATAGAAGTGGTACCTAACCCAAGCGACATTAGTTCCAATATCAATTTAAAGCATCAAAGTGCATAAAAATA
>ML795906.1:204153-232102 GCA_009831015.1 Picea engelmannii
GAGTTTCAGAGTACCTGTGATAACTGATATGTCGGTTTTCACCCTTTTTGTTTCCACAACTGCTCTTACTATCAACCTGCTAACACACCAAACCAAACTAAGTGCATTCCAAAACTAATCAAGACAATTATCTTCTTACCTTTAAAACAGCTCCCCGGCAACGACGCCAAAAATGTCAGGTTGCTAAATTGAAGCTTTAAGTGACCTGAAACACTAAATTGTCAAACCAGGGTTGGTAAACTTCGAGCTGATACACTGTATGTGCAGGTAAGCTAATTCCTATCTAAAGACTATCCTGAAAAGAAAACATAAACTCACTCTGAGAACTTGAATCTTAATGACAATCTTGAAACTTAGCATTCCCTATTTAAGTCATCAACAGAAAACAGTCTTATGTTTAAATGCTGGTGCTTCTATTTCCATTCATAAGTATGATTTCGCAAGCTTAATCCGCCACTACTTTTAATCATCTTTCATCACCATTTCTATTCAAGCCACAACAGACAGAGTGTTTCCTCAAATGCATTTAATCTGGTTATTAAAATCAATCCAAAGCTGTCTACAGGAAAACAGAGTACTACTCTACCTACTGGTACTGGAAGCTTCCCTTGATTTACTGCAATCTAACTGTTCTACGTAAGCAGGGTAACTAACTGTTTAAAAAAGAAAAGTTCATTCACACTCTAAGTTATGCTCGAATTGAAAATGAGAATCCAAACAAACCATGTTCATACCCTAAACCCTACAGGCAACAGTCATGCGTTTAATACCCATCAACATAAAAGATAACAGTATGCTGAAACGATTCAATTGAAGAATAGATAAACACGATTCTGAAACAACTAAATCGATGACACACTATGAGCTGCAGATGTACCATTCATGTAAGCAAATGCTAACAAACTGAAACAACTAAATCTATGAACGTTAAGCTACCTCGTATGCAAGTTCTAAAACACTGAAATGAACTAAATTTGAAGCAAAGTAACACAGCGACTTGAACCAGTTTGGCGGGCCCAACCAAACGGCACAAACGCTGGAAGTAATAACAAGCACTACTCAATCATGCTACGCAAACATTGTATCAACTTCACGTTCCATTAACGCATAAGGGAATACTCAAATCGTATGACAGTCGTGTAACATAATGTAACAACAACTTGTATTCAAAAACATGTGTTCACGATGTAACATAATCCAACCTGTTCTCAGGAGTGATCGCGGGTTTTATATATAAATCCTCCTGTCTATAACAGTCTAAAACAAAGATGCATAAAACAAACGGATCCGCTATCCGAAAATAGTCTTGGAATCAAGTTTTAAAACGTACTTCACATCTTCGTGACACGTAGTGTCACGAAGTGTGAACAATGAAGAATCACGACCCAGTTTTATCATTATGCCTTCAAGCACCATGTGGGCGCTAACTCCAGCTGTCATGCGAATCTCTCTATCTCCCATTCGGTCCATAACTCACAGATCTTGAGCGGCTCCAGTGGTATCTCCATGGGTATGAGTTGGTACCTGGTACCGGCATCCTGTTCCAACAATAGAAGTGGTACCTAACCCAAGCGACATTAGTTCCAATCAATTTAAAGCATCAAAGTGCATAAAAATAGCTTGAAATGTAAAGATACCTTAAGCAACCCCATTGAATGGTAGGGAGATGTCAATTATGTCAAAACAAGGCCAAAAGGGTGGTACTGGCATATAAATGGAGGTATGTGGAGTATAATATAGGCAAAAAACATGATCAAAACCGGAGACCAACAAGTAGTATATAAGATGGTGTTAAACAAGTTTAAAGCAATGATGGTCTGATCTTGAAGACCGAGATCAATATTAGGCTTCCTTGAAACAGGTATAATCGTTAAGAAATGAAGAAGTCAAAGAATAAATATAAGAGAAGTAGATATATTCAATGATAATCAAGCATAAAAATCAACTAGAGAGATATGGAAGATCTCCCCAGTATGGTCGCCAAATAAATGTCGAAGAAAAGATATGAAATAATCTTACTCAAGCATTTTCAAATCTTTCTTGGCTAAGGAAAGATAGGCGAGAATATCACCCTATGTTTATAGCCTCAAAATTTGTTTCCTAATCCACAAGTATTAGTTATAAGGGCTTAAGATGATTTTTTTATAATAAAATATTGCTATAAACTTCAATGTCTTTATATAATTTTATGAATATAACAAATGGAAAAGTAAATGTGGAGACAAAATAAACAATACCAAGTCACAATTTAACACAGATGAGACAGAATATCAATCGCTTATTTCATTCCAAGAAATCAAAAGACTCGTTCTCTTTACAAAAATCCCTGAGGAAGTTTGGACCAAAGTCAAACTTAGATGTCCCCGATGAATACCATACAAAAGGACTTCTGACATAAAGTAAAATACAGAACTTTAAAAGCTAGATCAGCTTGCCACAAATTTCTTCCCACTCGACTCTGCACAATATCCTTTATCAGTCATGAAATTTAATTCATAAACAGACAAGTCTACACAGACTATCAAAGATATATCAACACCTCTGAAAAACAAGTGTCTGAATGATGTAATTCAACCTTGAATATTGTTGTCTACAATAGGACCCTGCTGTCATAAAAGAGAATTACGATTTTGATGACATACAAATGAATGAAAACTGAACTATCTCAATAAAAATCAAGAGCATACCTTAGTATGCTTTCTCCTTCTATTCTCCCCCTTGTTCTTCCTTCTCTTTTTTCCTTTTAGCAATCGAAATTAGTTGAATTAGTTCAACTACTTTTTTTAGTTAAGTTAACTAAAACTCAACTAACTTTGATTTAGGGGAAAACATAATATAATAATAAAAAGGGCCTTTAATAAATAATAACTAGCAGGTGGGACCCCTTGTGACTCCCTTTAGTTTCTTAACAAAAATAAACACAATTAGTCAATCAATCAAACACATGTCTCCTTGTGGCTCCCATCATCATTCTCATAATTTGAAAATTAATATCAATGATATTTTAAACCATATCCAAAAAATATAATATCCAAAATATCCAAAAATAGTGTGTTGTCCAAAAACTTCAGTAGTCAACTGTTCTCAACAATCAATAAATAAATACACTCAAAAACCATATTTGCCACTTTGGGAGGCAATTTTCCCTTTGTTGTTGTTGTCTCCCTTTGACTTCTCTGAATTATCCTTAGGCTGTGTGGAGCCTTTAGGCTTGATATCACTAATAACATGAAAGAAGTCATCTCTCAAGTGCATGCAGGATGAAACAGATTTGGCGAAATCACTTGAGTGAGAGGAGGGGGAAACAACAACTTTTCCTTTATCAAGTGCATGGTGGGATTAGTTTTTAAGTCTTTTGCTTGCGTGGGAAGACTGTACAAGTGAGTGTGCAGGGGTTTTGACAATTGGGTTAACCGGTGGAGGAGGAGTTGGTAGAGACAAATTGGGCCAGCCATGATGTTGGGAGACTGCTGGGTGAACAATCTCTTTCCATCCGTCATTTTCAGGGACTTCAGGTTGTAATGAGACATGAGGGGGAACTGGGATACTAGGGACATGCTAGGGTATTAAGGGAGGCCTTTCTAGTCGAGGTTGGACTACCCTTTGTGAAATCCAGTTGAAAACTCCATCTTGGAAGAGCTGGTTTAACTCTTGTGGATCTGTATCAAAACGTATCGAAAACCATGGCCTTCTAGGGCCTCTGTTCCAATTTCCTCTTCCCCTGTTATTTCGGCCATGGATTCCTTTGTTGAAGAAGCTCATTCATGTATGTAGAATTTATTAGTAACTAGCTTTTTAAACAAACCATACATGACATATGAAACAAAGTTTGGCTCAACAACACGTCAGACCCATGCAATCCAATCCATAAAAATCGTTTAATACTTGTCAATGAGCAGGGGGTGAATAAGGGTTCTGGGATATCTGAGGGGGTTGTATTGAGCGAAAAAATGATAAAATGAAAGGGAGTAGATCATGATTACTGCTCAACAAATCATCAAACAATCAACTGTGTTGTAATAACAAAACATATCAACTGTAACCCATCTCTGTGTCATCCTTCAATTACTATAATAAAAAAATTCCATTTGATTATAATTTAATTTTAAGAACAGGGAGTGCAAAGTGAATCTGGGAATGTGAGGGGATTCATAATGTGAGAAAAAGTGAGAGAATGGTAGGGAAGTTAATGGATATTGTTCATGAAACAAATAAAGTAATCAATAATAATAACTATGTACTAAAATCAATCCAAAAAACACCAACACCACACCAACATTTACTATGTATTAGATTGTTTGCTGTAACGTTTAAATTTCCCAGAATTCCTCAATTAATAACATTCTGTGCAATCATACTCATAATCAAAACAACTTTCCATTTCAACAATCTTGTTCAGAAAGCATTGATCTTTTAATTCTTTTCTTTCCTTTTAAGAATTTAAAGAAAATGAACAACAATATTCTTGACCTCTATCCCATAATGCTTCACTATAATAATAAACATCCACTTTGTACCACTTTACAATCGGGCCCAATTACAATATACACAGGTCCTTTTTCAAATACGAACAGATTTCCAAAATATGCCCGATTACACACAGTCTTCATCATATCAAACAACAAGGTGTTGCAAGGAAACCACAATCAACATAAAACCCGAGCCTTATCACTGTTGATATAACCATTGATAATTTGTACAATGATCCAATAATTTATACAAGGAGAACATAGCCAATTACACACAGGTACCCTTTTCACAATTAGCCACAACCCTAATCAGGCCTATAAAAAAAACAGGTGTTTCCAATTTTAATCAAAACCACACTAGTAAGAACCTCATAATGAAAGGAGACAGTTCTCAACTGTATATAACTTCTCGTTCCCATTTGTAACTGTTCAACCAATTTAATCATAAAAATATGAGACAAGGACTTCGACGAAAAACCTCCATAACCATTCCACTAATAAACTCATATTTGACAACCAAGAAGATGCCCGAAAGGAGCAAAGACAGTTGGATATTAAAATCGGGCTCTATCGGAAAAAAATGCAAGGAGACAATCAAGAGGATGCTCATGTTTTAACAATAGCATAGAGAACTAGAGGTCTTCAGAGACTTATCAACCACAGGAAAAAATAACCCTCGAAAAGATACAACAATGAGCTAGACAAATCCCTTATTACTCCAAGTCTGGGCAACGAAACTAATAGTTATCCACTGAGGAAAGAAAATATGGGTATGGTAAAAAACATGTAGTGCACATGGTGTGTTTATCACTTGTAAAGGAGAGGCGAAGTTATTTGAACAATGACAGTTATTAAAAGAACACACATAGATGCTTAAGAGCCGAACCACTTGACAACAATACAAGTGAGGACGCATAACACCGAGGTATAACTTATATCACCCCACAACCATACAATACAAAATAATGTTATGGCCACCCGAAGACTGGATCTTGGTATACTTCAGTGAAAGGACAGTGGGAATGAGACCACGACCATGACTCTGGGTTTGAAGAAATAACACAGTGACTGAATGGAAATCTGAATGCGACTGGATAAGGGTTACAATCATGATTGTGATGGAACAACCAACGATATACACAGAATCAAACCCTCCACCTTTAATATAGAGCGATATGTACCTCTTTACTTATCATCCACAAGGACCCATCACGATATTAAATCGACCGATCAACCAATCAATACACAACTTAAACAAAACCCAATTATTTTTCTTGAAATCCGAAACATTTTCAATCATCTCAAAGAGAAATAACACACATTTATACAGTCGAAATTCTCAGGAACACACAAATACAAGCATTACCGAGCCATTAGTTTTTCATACACAAAGAATATTTCATGGATGGAGAGAAAAAGAACCATACCTGTAACAAAAATGATTAAAAGGGTTAGTTGATTGAGCCTTCTTCTTTCTAAGATCTTGAAATTCAAAGCTTCACAACCTACAGACTTAAAATGAAACAAGGAACTATTCTAGGGTGACAATCGATAGGGGGAGGATGGAGTGACATGCAGTAACTGCACATCGCTTCCATCTCCTAGCCTATTCAATTCAAAGTACGAGATAACAAAAAATTCACCAATCCCTTAAACCATGTATTCAATGCCCAAACATTTGAAATATGCGAGAATATCCTCTGCATAGTGCGCCACCCAAAAATTTACACGTTAACCCTTGTCAAGTTCTATGCCATCATACATATTGCAATGTTATATGCACCGAAATCAAATCCAAGGAAAATCGCATAGCCACTAACCAACCATAGTGTAATAGTTAGGATTAATACTAACATTGATTAACTTTTCCATTTGCATATAACCCTTAACATAGTTCAAACATAACTTCTTTTCATTTAAGAATTTTTTCATAGGTTTTCTTCCTTTATTTTTATTATGTTATCACTAACATATCTCTTGTATATATGTGGCTAGGTAGTCGATCACAATGATTAGTGATATGATTAAATCATAGCAACTGTAAATACATGCCCATTATAACAAAACAAAATGCTTTGAATCACAAGAAGCATTCCATAAAATACATCATCCACCTGTTACTATGTCAACATGAAACCGAGACTGCATTTGTCACCCATGTGGGACTGTGTAGGTAGCATCAAAACAGTAGCAGAAAAATGTGTGATATGTCTATCTTTGCACCTCTAGTCTTACAAGGGGGTCCCACCTACTAGTATTATATTATTAACATAGTTAAATAATAGGGCTTAAGCAATACTTTGAGGGTAGAATTCATCGTTACGATTTTAATCGTCAACATTGTGTAAATCGTGTACAAATTCATCAATAGAATCTTTGGGTGTTTACATGGTGACTCTATGTATTATTGGATGATGTATTGAGATATTGGTTCTCTATATTCTATACTGTCCCTTAACTAATGATGTGTATATTCAATGATCATGATCACAAGGTAGAAGGAATCGAGATCGAATCTCATATAAAACTAGTGGATAATCCTATTGTAACAATAGAGAAAGGGGAGTTGTCTATTATTGATCAATCACATAGATCAACGATCCTAATTCGTTTAATCACAACCAAGTATCAAGTTCAAAGGATCCAAGGACGAGGATTAGTGTCCATTGGGTCAAAGGTGAGTTTAATCCTGACCATTGGATCAACGAAACCATTCCATCATTGAATGATTAGGATAAGAATCATGTATAGAAGGAGTAGAGATATGAACCACCAGATCTTCGTCAGGGATAATTATGATCGTCGATCTCCCCGAATTAGGATAAAATGAGGAAGCGTGAAGTTAGAAAGTTCCAATAGTATGGTGATGGTAGTATATTCAACCATTGATTTCAGAGTCAGATCAATGAAGCACAACTATATCAGGAGTATTAAAGTGTGAGGAAGTTAAGGGAGAGTCCATCCAAGCCTTTGGAATAGTGGTGAACAGATCGATGGTGGATATATGTGCGGAAAATCAGATCAACGGTTGATATCCTATCATATTTTTTCCATTGGGACAAACTGAAAAGGGTGAATTTCAAATCCTTCTAATAGTCCGATGTCGACATACATCATAACACATATGTAACCACTTAGAGGGTGACACGTGGCCCACACGGAATATGACATGTTTCAGTTCCCATTCGACAATTGGAGCATGCAAAGGTCATGAAATAAGGTGATATGTAGCAGCCTAGTCAACATTAACATCAGGAAGATCCATGTCAGCGGACCCATGTGGTTGGGAGCCATGTCACACTGGATGGAGGTCGCATTAGTGTATTGCGAGATGGATCTATGGTGGTCTGATATCCAACATACACTAGGTGACATGTACAGATCCTCTCAGGAGAAGATATGTGATGTACTCTAGAAGGATATCCAACCGTTAGTTAAAAGGTGAGATCAATGATCTACGTTTATCATGGGGATGAAAGTTTCCCACCAGTTAATCCACTATATCGAGACGAGAAAGGGGTAATTTTGCATTCTTTGGGAAATCTCAGCATCTGGCATCTATGCCCATGGTATCAATGCATAGTCACATAGAGTAAGCACAAGGAATAAGAACTTAAGGATATAAGCCCAAATATTTAGCACTCGGTCACAAGGAAATAGCGCCTGGATAGGAGCACAAAATTTCTGAGGCATAAACAAAGTTATTCCAAAAATCTGTTAAGGATATTTGGCTTGTGCGAATATTTGGAGAGCAGTTCTACTATAGAACTACAACATAATTTTAATGAATAATTCTGCACCTATGGGAAACAACAGGTCAGGAGGTCATCATACAACATAAAAAATAACTAGTTAATGTAAATAATAGTAATAAAAAATATTGCATCTTTAATTTACAAATTAATTGACACTTAAAATGGAGAAAAATAGAGTCGACCTTTATGTATAATATGTGATGAATTATATTACGTACCTTAGGATTTGTTTGAGACAAGTGTTTTACAAACCATTCAATACCTTCAAGTTCACCAACAACATTATAACAGAGATAATATTTGTTCTTTATCCTTCATAAAGGGGTTTTTATGCCTTCTCAAGCAGAGGTACATCATGAATATCATCAAAGTTTTCCTCATCAATAGGAGAAAAGATGTCCTATATCAGTATATTTGTCCCATCATTCAGTTCAACAATATTATTGGTGTCCTCTTCTTCCACATGATTGACTTGATCTTCAATATCCATACCATCTTCCACATCTTATACAATAGTATTTCTACTACTACTTGGAAGATATTTATCTATCGACAGAAACCTAAGAGAAATTATGGATTTCTTCAGAACTCATCCACACAATAACATCTTTTACTTATTGTAGAACAATCAAACTATCTCATCTAGTTATTTTTTATCCCCAAGATCATCAACAGATGCGAGGAGAGAGCATACGTAAATTGGATCAATTTATAGACTTATGGCACAGGGAATTAGACTCAATCTTGTAGAGATACAAATGCCAACCCTTGAATGATCAAATGAGAGGCTTGGGCCTTTACTTGTAGCATATCCATCCGGTTAACCAGGAATAAATAACTGGCATCTTTAGGTCAAAAGAATATGCTTTTCACGAGGGGATATTTATCGTGATCTGAACAGACTGATAAAAGACAAAATACAACTAAGATTCGGGGAAAGTGGGGACAACCACTTGCTATCTCATCCATTAATGGTATTTAGACATATGGGGACCCGAATCAGACCTGACAGATACATAGTGGAGTGCTATGTTACCCACAGAATGATATGGCCTATGAAATGACCGACAAACACAAAAAGTACAAAGTAGAGTGTACTGCCACCCAGAGAGCATCTCTTAAGATTTTATAAAATATTACATGTACACAAAGTACAAAGTGGCGTGTAATTCCACCCACAGAGCATATTTTAAGATTTTATAAAATATTGCATGTCCACAAAGTAAAGATCCTATGTACAAATTAGGGTCCACAATGCTTCCGCACTAACCCTCCATGAAGTTATTCAAATTATGAATATATTCTTCAATCTAGGAGATATCAAAGTCATAGCCATATGAATCCTGATATTCAGGTACATATGGTACTCGAAAGAGGAAATCATCAAGGCAACGACCCAAAAAGGATTCAGGTATAAGTGCATGCTTATGATCTTTAAGATGATCGCCTTTATAGTTAGTTAGACCTTAAGGGTTAGGAGTATCTCTTTTCGAGCTATGCCTAGGATTTTTTGATCCTTATCTTTTAATTCTTTTTCATATTGTACACGCTCTGGAGGATCAAGTTTGGATAAAGATGTAACAACGAATTTTAGCTTGAATTTGAACCAGAGTTCATATTGTGCCGCAATCAAAAGTTCATGTTGCAAATTAAAAATAAAGTGAGGTATTTTTAATGACCATTCCTCCCTTGGCATAAATATTTCAGACAAAATTTTAGTCCATCCAGTCCATGGTTTTCTTACTAAATTTCTAGTATCTGCTACAAAAACAACAATTTACCTCTTTTCACAAGACAATTGTAACAATGAGGCATAATGCTCCCAACATATTGGTCCAGATCCAATATCACAGTAACACACATCTTTATCATCATAATCTATGGATAATTTTCAAATGCAACCCCATATCATTTTTGAAGCATTTCTTAGGCCTGCAAATTCCTTTTGCTCCCATTTTTCAAGGATAATGAATTTTTATGGGAGAATCCTTGATTTCTTCAATCAATGTGGCTGACAATTTTTCTTTTGATTTCTCTTTGATCATCATCTATATTACTTCTTGACTTACTATTGTCAAGACTTATTTTCTTCTTATGGCTCGATCTCGATCTTCTTCTTCCTAAGACATAGGTTATTTTCATTTCTTTCATGGTACAACTGAAAACATGGCTAAATCTGCAGTTTTGTCTTCCTTGGTTAACATATCAACAAGGCAGTTTAAATGACCAAGTTTATGTTGTACAGTGAAATCAAAATTATCTAGCCATAAAATCCATTTTTTAATTATAGAATGAGACTCTAGAAGGATCTTTTCATATTTTAATATTCGAGGTAAAATGTTCACTGTCGTTTTTAAACCAATAAGTTCTTTGTGGCTGGAAGGGTAATTAAGCTCTTCTCTCCTAAAATAACCTGAAGCATATGAGCATATTATTTCAACTCCATTAATTTCTTCAATTAATACACCTTCCCATGTTCTATTTGATGCATCTGTCTCTATGATATAGTTCCCTTCTCCAATAGGTAGGGATAATGGTGGAAGAGTTTGGACCTTGTCTTTAATCCTCTTGACAACTTTAGTCATTTCATTATTCCAAGATGGAGGATTCTTTTTCAATATTTGTTGCAGGATCAAAATATCATCTGCTTACCCTTTGTAAAATGGCTGAACATAGTTGAGGCTGCCTAAAAATCTCTGCAACTGTACTTTTCCATGAAGAATGTTAGGAAATTCTGTAAGGATTTCAAAATATGGTCTTGGAGAATTACCTGGCCTTTTGCTATCTTGAAAACCAATAAATTTGATCTCAGTTTTCCCAATTTCCATTTTGGTCTTGGATAAAACCAGACTATGCTTGAACACCAGATCACAAAACTGCTGCAAGTGTTTGAGGTGTTCTTGGAGATTCTTTGAACATACCAAGATATTAGAAATATAAATAATTATCCATGGATACTCCCTAAATATGTATTACATTCTCTTTTGGAACTCCCTAGGATCGTTATTTAATCCAAAAGGCATTACTTTCCACTGATAATGACCATGGGGTACAACAAAAGTAGTTTTATGTATATCCTCTGGGACTATACCTATTTGATAGAATCCTGATTTTAAATCAAACTTGCTAAATACAATCTTGCATTTTATCCTTTATAATAATGAGATTTTATTTGGAAGAGGATACCTTATGTTCTGAAGAAATTTGTTTAGTGTTTTGAAGTTGACTGCTAACCTCAACTTTCCTCTTTTTTTCTAAGAGTGCTTATTGACATAAAAACCTCTACAAGCCCATGCACTCTTTGATGGCTCTATCAACCCCTTCTGTAGGAGATCATTATTTTCTTGCTGGAAAGTCTGGATCTCTGTCAGACTCATCAAGGATGATTATGCCTTTTGTGGAGTAATTTTGACCAAAGGATGATATGGAAGAGACACAAAATATTTCTCCTTGTGCCAAAAATATTACAGAGTAATTTTGGTGTCAAGGTAACATCTTCTGCCTTTTTGGAAGTGGTCTAATTTATCAATAACTGGATTGCATATTTTGTTTCATCGCCTGATTGACAACTAAAATTGATCACTGGGTGATTAGGCATTGAAGATATTATTTTTTTCATCCCATGAATGTTGAAAGAAGACTTTATTTTTTTGGGATGACAATGGCATGCAGATATATCCTTGTTCATATTTGATAGTCATCATCTGGAGATATTTTTCTTTTCTATTTAATGGGTGAGGCCATGTTCTTATAACATAAAATTATTCTATAATACTTTGCAAAGTTCTTTGAGATTCTCCAAAATCCCATTTTGGTCTCATATATTCTGCTTGAAACATTCCAAGGGATTTGTTTCTTTTATGTTTTTTAGCATCTTCTTTATCTCTGAATATATCAGGCTGTACAATGTTGTAATTTCTAATAGGATTTTGAGAGATTTACTTAAACTCATCTATTTTATGCAATAAGGTATCCAGGAGGTCAAGGCAAGATTCTACTTTGGCCATAGAGTTTTTCAACTCTGAGGTGTCTGTCAGGACATGTGTGAGGATTTCTATCTTTTCATAAATGATTTTGATTTCTTGCTTGTGTGGCTTTGCATATTTCCTTGCTTTAAGCAATTCTCTATGCAAGTTGTCTATACTATTTCCTGTCAACTGAGCTTGGAAATTTTCATAGTTCAGAAGCTTGCATTCGTCATATACATAATCAGATATTGCTGAAGATATTACTGGAAAATACTCTCTTTTAGTTTTAAGATCATCAAAATACTGTCTGAATGGAACTATCGAGAGGCTCCTTCCTGAGAGATAGGTTTCTTCTCCAATTGAAAACCTTTTTATGTTTCCTAGACCTTCTCTAAGAAGTGACATCATGAAATGATCAACACTAGGGAATTTTGTTTTCAAAGATTTGTGGCCTTGCAAATTATTAATTTTTCTTGGCAAGACGAGCATTCAAGATGATTCCCTATATGCTTGTGTGAGTTTTACATACTTGATGAAGAAGATGTAGAAATATGGTTACAGGTGTGTTTCATCTCAGATGCAGGAGGATTCAATTTGGGGAGTTTTAAGGACAAGGACCTGTGGATTTTAGACAAAGGAACTTGTTTCTTTGTTAAGTCTTCTATATGGGAAATCATTTGTATTTTGAAGTTGTTATACTTATTTTCCTAGACATTGGGATATTCTATCCCAGTCCAGTCAAATGTGACAGGATGAACTTGTTTGTATTTTTCCTTCTCCGCCACGCTGTGCAAGCACGAAGTTTTTTGGTCAATTTTCTATAAAGGAGGAAGAGTATCATTGCCAAAATGAATAACCAAGAGAGACTTGAGTTGAATGATCCAATAATTTACTGACATAGCGAAGCCTGAAGGGAGAATATAATATTTTACGAATTCATATATATAAAGATCAGAAAGTGAAACAAAGTATTTAGGAAAAACAATTGCAAAGGCATAGCCATCAAAAAGAGGTGCATAAAATCCACCAACTAAAGCATAATTTTTTTATGATGTTTGATATCAATAACACAGACTAGGGAAGATACAAGAAGATATGGTTTGACTAAACGATTTAAGAGAATCTTGATTGCACCTATATGAGCGTAAGAATATCCTTGTATTTTTTCCCAGACAATTAGATCTCTATCTATTAAGGTAATATTTAATGGATCTTCACAAGAAAAGAAAGGAATGTCAATATGATGGACTTTGATGAATGAATGAGACAAGTAATTCCACCACTTTAATTTGTAAACATCTTGTGGAAGGATAGGGGGAGTTCCTAGTGTTATGAAGAATTAGGCTCATGAATGGATATTAATCTTATGTCAGAACTTGTTCCTAAAAGTGTTGATTAAGATCATCGTTTTTCTATAGATGTCATGGGAATATTGTTGATTAAGGTTGGTTGTCATTGATGTCAACCCTTGAAGAAAGTCCGGTAACTAATTCCGGTAGCACAAAGGTTTGGGTAATGGACCCAAGGTTGTTTCATGTATAATGATATGAGTTTTAATATATTTGAAGGTAATACTATTATATATGGATAGTACATGTCATTCCATTTCTGGTGGTATGTGGAAAGTCACATAACTCCTCACGGTTTGAGAGTTACGGACTTACGAAGTTGGAGGACCCTCATATGTTGGCTTGAAGCCCCAAAAGGTCAGAAGTCAAAGAGCTTGCAAAGAAGAAATTATTATTTAAATGATAAAGTAATGTGACAAAGTCAAGAAGGATTATTTAAATAATAAAGTGAAGTGACAAAATCAAAGAAGATTATTTAAATGATAAAGTGAGGTGACAAAGTCAAGGAGGAATATTTAAATAATAAAGTAATGGAGAACTTTCTAATTATGGAAAGTGGTTAACCCTAAAAATGAGGAAAATAGGTTAAGTGACCTATAAATGGGTTAAGTGACCTAGAAATGAGTTAAGTGACCTAGAAGATGCTTCTAAGGAAGATATTTGGAGAGTATAAATAAGAGGCAAGGCTTTTTCATTTCATATCACACTTGATAATATTGAATATCTATAGGTGACTGAGGTAAACAATGGATATCTAAGCCGAATTTCAGAGGGAAGGTGAAGAAAAGAGGGTCAGAATTCAAGGGAGGATAAATTCTTTTGATGATGCTTTCTAAGGTATGTTATTTACAGGTCATCTCACCATTTTTGCAATAACTTTTTTTCTAGAATGATTCAGACCGTGAAATTGATAGGAAAATGAAGAAACATATCCAAGTATTTGTGGTAAAAAAATCAACTTATGGGTCATTGTATTTTGGGATTTACACTCTGTGGAAAATAGGGTTTGTGGCTAGTCCTGAAACTAGTCTAAAACAAGTGTTTCGAGTAAAAACGTCATAACTTCTTCATAAGAGATCCAAATTCAGTAAGAAAACATGTGTTGGTTATATTACAGTATGTAGTATTTTTTGTAACATTTTCATATCCATTAAACAAATATTCCATGTGGGGCACGTTCTACAAGGTACCTCTCTAGAATAAGCCATAATTCAACAAGGTATGCCATTTTTACTATAACTCCTTTTATGAGAGGTTCCAAGTAGTGCCACCTACAGGAATTGCATAAAATACAATGAATAACATTATGTATAATTTTCAGATCTTTATTCATTACAGGTACATAGTTATGATTATTTCAAGTTAGGGTTGTTGACTAATCCAAAACTAGTCATGTGAGACTAAAGACACGTTTGATGAAAATGCTAGTCTCTTGTTGTTAAAATTAAGGAAGGTTTGCAGGTATGTGATCATATACACCAGGTCTATTCTAGAGTTACAAATCATATTTGGATGATGATATTGATGAGCGCTTTTGGTTGAGGTACATGTTGGGTACATGGTTGAGACAAGTAGTTGATGAGTTGGCACATACATGAGGTGTATAGTTGATGATGTTGGTACATATTTATGAGTCATAATTGATGAGTAGTTGATACATGATTGGTACATACTTGGTACATGGTTGGAGGCACTTGTTAGTAGTATTGTTGAAACATGGTTTATGTATGATGTAGTATACTTGTATTGGTATATTATTATAAGCAAATATTGATCTTGGTGATGATTATGAGTTGTTGTGTTATGCTTGGTTGATGCACATATTTGAGAGTTGTCTTGGTGATTGATCTTGGTGAGTAGATCTGATTTGGTTATTAAGATTGATGAGACATGGTGTTGTGAGAGGTTGTTTGGACAGGTTGTTATGACAGGTTATTCGTACATGTTTGGTGCATGGTTGATGCACCTTTTTATAGTACAAGTTGATTACAGGTTTTTTGGTACATGTTGATGCATGGGTGATGCACTTGTTTATGGTATAGGTTGATTACAGGTTGAGGTATAGGTTGATGCATGGTTAATGCATGGTTCAGGTTATTGGTATAGGTTGTTTGGTGCAGGTTGATTGGTACAGGTTTACAGTAGTATATATCACAGTGATAGTGTGAAAATGGTTCCATCATTCTACTTATATGTCAAGGAGGTTGGATGGGGAAAGGATAGGTGGTTGTATCCACATTCCAGTTGTAGCTGGAGAACATAGGGGGTCGTAGCCTCCTTCTCGTTGTAGCCAAAGAATTGGGGAGTTGGAGCTTCCCTCAGGTTGTAGCCTAAGAAACTAGGGGGTTAGAGCCTCCTTCCAGTTACAACTGGAAAACAAAGGAAGTTGGTGCTTCAAAGGAAAGCATTGTCAACAAGGAAATAAAACAAAGACCAGGTTCAAATCAAAGGAATACTCAACGACAAGACCACTGGAAATTGTGCATACTGATCTAGTTGGACCAACTACAAAAAAAGGTTTAAAAGGTGAGAAATACTTTATGTTATTATTTGATGATTATACAAGAATGATTGCAGTTCTCAGGAATAAGTTTGAAGCTTTTGAAAACTTCAAGGTCTACAAGGAAATGGTTGAAAATGAAATTGATTCAAAAATCAAGTGTTTGAGATCTGATAATGGAGGAGAGTTCAATTCAAAGTAATTTATGGACTACTACAACATGCATGGAATAAAAAGACAATTCTCCATTGCTAGAACACCTCAACAGAATGGATTTGTTGAAATAAAGAACATGACAGTACAAGAAATGGCTCGAACAATGCTAATGGATTCAAAATTGACAGATAATTTTTGGACACAGGCAATGCATACAACAATTCACATTCAAAACAGAGTAATGCTCATAAAAAACACTCACAAAACTCCTTACGAGATATGGAAAGGAAGACCAACAAATGTAAAGCACTTCAAAGTTTTTGGAAGCAAATGATACATCAAAAGAGAAGATGGAAAAATGGGAAAGTTTGACTCTCATGTGGACAAAGGAGTACTTGTTGGTTACTCAAGTGTTACAAGTGTTACAATCTGAGATTGAACAAAGTTGTCGAAAGCATCAATGTAACAATTGATGAAACAGGTAGACCAGAATCAAAGCAAGAAGAAAATGAATCAATGGAACAACTTTTCGAAGAAGAAGCAGAAGATGAAAAGGAAGTAGAAGAGGTTGATGAAGAGAATCTGACAAAAGCAGAAGAGAAAGTTCAGAAAGTGCCTCCAAAGACACCTAGCAGAGGAGTACAAAAGAATCATCCTTCAGATCAGGTTATCGGAAACAAAGACGCAGGAGTTGAGACTAGAATAAGAA
The DNA here is from genome assembly GCA_009831015.1 of Picea engelmannii. Classification (NCBI taxonomy): domain Eukaryota; kingdom Viridiplantae; phylum Streptophyta; class Pinopsida; order Pinales; family Pinaceae; genus Picea; species Picea engelmannii. Next base: position 221,060 of record ML795906.1, read on the forward strand.
TATGTTCACCATAACAAACACACCTAGCACTCACATCTACGATTGAACCAACCTATTTTGAAGAGGCCAACAAGGATGAATTTTGGAACAATGCCATGGATGAAGAATTGGATCAAATAGAGAAAAATGACACTTGGGAATTGGTTCCAAGACCAAAGGATAAGAATGTGATCGACACAAAGTGGGTATACAGGAATAAATTGAACGAATATGGACAAGTTATAAGGAACAAAGCTAGATTGATATGTAAATAATATGCACAGGTTGAAGGAATCGACTTTGAAGAGAAATTTGTCCCAGTTTCCATAATGGAAGCAATCCGATTGCTTTTAGCTTATGCATGCTCCAAAAATATTAAAGTGTATCAGATGGACATAAAATCAGTTTTTCTAAATGGGGAACTTGAAGAAGAAGTCTACATTGACCAACCAGAAGGATTTCAGTTGTTAGAAAATGCAGACTATGTGTGCAAATTAAAGAAGGCCTTGCATGGTATAAAACAATCTCCTAGAGAATGGTACTCTAGACTGGATAAATATCTACAGTAGGCAAGGTTCAGGAAAGGAAGTGCAGACAATAACTTCTAAATCAAGGTAAGTCAAGGTAATATTTTATTAATTGAAGTTTATGTTGATGATATTATTTTTGGCAGTGATGATGACAGGTTAAGCCATACATTTTCAAAGGATATGCATAATGAATTTGAAATGTCATTACTTGGAGAAATATCCTTCTTTCTGGGACTTCAGATACGTCAAATCAACCAAGGAATTTTTATTTCTCAAACCAAGTATATCAGAGAAATGCTAAAGAGGTTTAGAATGGAAGATTGCAAAATAGTTATCACTCCCATGCAAACCAGTTGCAAGTTAAGCAAAGATGATGATTCAAAGTCTACAAATTAGAGGAAATACAAGTCAATGATTGGAAACCTACTATATGTGACAACATCTAGACTAGATGTAATGCAGACAGTTGGACATGTGGCACGATTTCAAGCAGCACCAAAGGAATCACATGTATTAGCAATGAAGAGAATTTTCAGATATCTCAAAGGACCAGAGGATTTTGGATTATGGTATACAAAAGGAAAGAATCTATCTCTTATTGCCTACATAGATGCAGATTGGACAGTTTGTATTGATGACTGACGAAGCACCAGTGGAGAAACGTTCTACTTAGGTGAGTGTTTAGTATCATGGCTAAGCAAGAAACAATCATAGGTATCTCTATCTATAGCTGAGATAGAGTATAATGCAACACCAACATGTTGTACACAGGTTCTTTGGATGAAACAAACTTTGACAGATATACAAGTTGAGTATGATGATCCCATTCCAATCTATTGTGATAATACAATCACCATCAGTATCTCAAAGAACCCGATAATGCACTCTAAGATGAAGCACATTCCAATAAAGTATCACTTTATATGGGAACAGGTTGCATAAAAGAACATCAGAGTTGAGTATGTGGGCACAAAAGAACAAGTGGAAGACATATTTACAAAACCACTTCCACGGGAATCATTTGAGTATCTTTGCCACAGACTCAGAGTTATTTCTACTCCAAAACGCATGATTTTGAATGCTTATCTTATATTTCTTAGATGTATACAAGGAAGCACCATAAAGAGGATAGTTCAGTTAGTGGGAGCAACCTCAGGTGGAAATATACCTTTTCCATTGATGAAAAAGGGGGAGAGATTCATCAGATGCAGAGGACAAAGGCATGGTTCAAGGGGGAGCAATGGTCACAGAGATGCAGAGGACAGAGGCATAGTTCCAGGGGGAGCATGGGTGATATGACTTCAGTATTGCATGGAATGATTTTAGTATTGCATCATAGTGTTTCCATCAATGAAAAAAGGGGAGATTGTTGATTAAGGTTGGTTGTCATTGATGTCAACCCTTGAAGAAAGTCCGGTACCGAATTTCAGTAGCACAATGATTTGGGTAATGGACCCAAGGTTGTTTCATGTATAATGGTATGTGTTTTAATATATTTGAAGGTAATACTATTCTATATGGATAGTACAAGTAATGTCATTTCTGGTGGTATGTGGAACATCACATAACTTCTCACGGTTTGAGAGCTATGGCCTTACGAAGTTGGAGGACCCTCATATGTTGGCTTGAAGCCCCAAAAGGTCAAAGAAGTCAAAGAGCTTGCAAAGAAGAAAATATTATTTAAACGATAAAGTAAAATGACGAAGTCAAGAAGGATCATTTAAATAATAAAGTGAAGTGACAAAATCAAAGAAGATTATTTAAATGATAAAGTGAGGTGACAAAGTCAAGGAGGAATATTTAAATGATAAAGTAATGGATAACTTTCTAATTATGGAAAGTGGTTAACCCTAAAAATGAGGAAAATAGGTTAAGTGACCTATAAATGGGTTAAGTGACCTATAAATATGTTAAGTGACCTAGAAATAAGTTAAGTGACATAGAAATGGGTTAAGTGACCTAGAAATGGGTTAAGTGACCTAGAATATGCTTCTAAGGAAGATATTTGGAGAGTATAAATAAGAGGCAAGGCTCTCTCATTTCATATCACACTTGATAATATTGAATATATTAGGTGAATGAGGTAACCAAAGGATATCTAAGCCTAATTTTATAGGGAAGGTGAAGAAAAGAATACCATAATTCAAGGGAGGATAAATTATTTTGATGATGCTTTCTAAGGTATGTTATTTACAGATCATCTCACCATTTTCGCAATAAATGTTTTTTTAGAATGGTTCCAACTGTGAAATTGATAGTCCATTGAGGAAACATATCCAAGTATATGTGGTAAAAAATTCAGCTTGTGTGTCATTTTATTTTTGGAGTTACACTCCGTGGAAAATAGGGTTTGTGGCTAGTCCTGAAACTAGTCTAAAATAGGTGTTTCGAATAAAAATGCCATGAATTCTTCATAAAAGATCCAAATTCAGTAAGACAAAATGTGTTGGTTATAGTACAATTTTTAGTATTCTGTGTAAAATTTCAAGGTCCATTCAACAAATATTCCATGCGGGGCACACTCTACAAGGTATCTCTCTAGAATAAGCCATAATTCAACAATGTATGCCATTTTTGTTATAAATCCTTTTCTGAGAGGTTCCAAGTAGTGCCACCTGGAGAAATTGAATAAAACACACTAAAGAACATTTTGTGTCATTTTCATATATTTATTCATTACAGGTACATATTTATGATTATTTCAAATTAGGGTTGTTGACTAATCCAAAACTAGTTATGTGAGACTAAAGAAAAGTTTGATGAGAATGCTGGTCTCTTGTTGTTAAAATTAAGGAAGGTTTGCAGGTATGTGATCATATACATCAGGTCTATTATAGAGTTACAAATCATATTTGTATGATGATATTGATGAAGGATTTTGGTTGAGGTACATGGTTGAGACAAGTAGTTGCTAAGTTGGCACATACATGAGGTGTATAGTTGATATTGTTGGTACATATTGATGAGTCATAGTTGAGGAGTAGTTGACACATGATTGGTACATACTTGGTACATGGTTGTATGCACTTGTTTATGGTACATGTTGATTACAGGTTGTTTGGTACAGGTTGGTGCATGGTTGATGCACTTGTTTATGGTATAGGTTGATTACAGGTTGAGGTACAGGTTGATGCATGGTTCACTTTTATTGGTACAGGTTTACAATGGTATATCTCACAATGATAGTGTGACAATGGTTCCATCATTCTACTTCTACTTCAGGGTAGTTGGACGGGGCAAGGATAGGTGGTTATAGCCACCTTTCGGTTGTAGTCAGAGAACATAGGGGGTTGTAACCTCCTTCTAGTTGTAGCCATAGAATAGGGGAGTCGGGGCTTCCTTCAAGTTGTAGCCTAAGAAACAAGGGGGTTGGAGCCTCCTTTTAGTTGCAGCTGGAAAACAAAGGAATTTGGTGCTTCCAATGAATGTAATTCTTCAATACATATAAGAAAAAACATTATGTGGTTTTCTCCCGCTTTGGTTTTCCACGTAAAACACTAGTGTACTGTGTATGTGTATGATTGTTCATTTGTTCATTTATTATTTACTCTGCAGTTATTGGATGATAATGCTACATTGATATAACACTTGGATTATATGGTTAAAAATGATTAAATTTCTCTATTACCGATTCACCCCCCCTCTCAGTAATCCAACAATTGGTATCAGAGCAGGTTCCTTCAGAAATCAGTTTAACCATTGAAAGGTAGATCATGGAGAGAAACAACTTTTATAAAAATGGAATACCACAGTTCAATGGACATAAGTATGCATTTTGGATCATAAGGATGAAAACATATATATAAGCACAAAGATTTAAAATTTGACAATCAATTGTAGATGGATACACAAAACCAACATCTCTGCCAACAAATGAAAAAGCAGTGAAACTCGGTCAGAATAATTCCAAAGCCAAAAATGCACTTTTGAATGGTCTTGGTGAAACGTTATTCACCGAAGTTGCACATTGTAAATCCACTAAAAAGATTTGGGACAAACTTCAAAATATTTATGAAGGAGATTCAAAAGTCAAGCAACAAAGCTTCAAACTTACAAAGGTCAGTTCGAACAACTTAAGATGAAGGAAGATGAGACTATCGTAACTTACTTTTTACGAGTTGATGAAACAGTAAATGCAATCATAGGATTGGGAGAAGAAATCAAAGAATCTGTAATTGTTCAAAAAGTACCAAGATCTCTTCCTATGAGATTTGACCCTAAGATATCAACACTAGAAGAAATATCATATTTAAAATCAATAAGAAATGATGAATTACATGGAATATTCACAACATATGAAATGATAACTGAACAAGAAAATCTAGATATAAAAGAATAAGCCTTCAAAGCATCCAAAAAGTCAAAGCAAAAGGGAAGGCAAAAATAAGAACATAGAAGCAACAATGACGTTTCGGAAGATGATGAAGAAGTGGTCAACTTTGTCAAAAGACTTAACAAGGGAAACAATGGTAGGTATAGAGGTAAGATTCCTTTAATTTGTTTTAATTGTGATGGTATTGGTCATTTTTCTATAAAATTTCCTTATAAGAAAAAGAGAAATGATGAAGGTTACTCAAAAGGCAAACAAGCATATAAAGGCAAAAGAACGACAAAGAAAGTTTTCAAGAAAAACTTATGCACCAAAGAAGACATCTCATCATCAGATGAAGATGAAGTTAGTGATCGTGATAAAGAAAGAGTAATATTCATGGCAGTAGAAGACTCTGATAAACAAGACTCCAAAGAAGAATATGAAGAAGCCGAATAAGAATATGAAGAAATCAAAGAAGAAATTGAAGATGCAAAATTTGACTACCGAGAGAAATTAATGTGTGCCATAGAAGTTATCAGAAGAGAAAAGAAGAAAAAAAAGAAACTACAAGAAGAACTAGAAAAGAAAGAAGACACTCAAGAAATAGAACAAATGATCACAAATTTGAAGGTTCAAATAGAAGAAGATAAAAGAATTGAAGACACACTCAAAGAACAACTAGAATAAAAAGACATGATCATTGGAAATTTGGAAGCAGAGATTGTCACATTAAGAAAGGATCTTCAAAAGAAAAATATGCAGAAAAACTCAAAATTTTTGGATGACATTATCAATAGTAAAAAATTTCATCATGACAAGTACGGACTTGGATACAATCAGACAGAAAAAAATCAAGCTCCAAAACAACAGAGCAAGAAACATATCCAAAAATTTATGCAGAAACAATCAAGGGGGATAAGAAGATCTACAAGGAAGATTACAGGGAAACTCCTCCACCGAGAAGATTTAGATTTCAGAATCAACAATCGATAGATAGGCCTCAGGAAGAAGAAGAATTTATAAGAGTACCTCCTTTCAGAAGATCTTCAACTTCCAAGTATCAAACTATATTTTTTGGTTTATGTTATGCATGCAATTATTTTGGACATAAAGTTGTGAATTGCAAAATTAACAATAGGAACACAAACAACTTTGAAAGTCATACACAAAGGGGTTATCCAAGAAGGCCTAGTGAAACACATAGAAGAAGTTACAATAGGTTTGAATATTTAAGCACTGAAGTGGAATGTTACAAACGTAACAATTTTGGACACATAGCCAAATATTGCAGAATGAGAGTCCCTCCTAGAGAACCGCAACAGAATAAAAATAGTCACAGACATGAACCTCAAAAAAGGACATGGATAAGAAAGCAGGATCAGTATAGAAATGAAGAATGCACACTCTCTCTACAAGCTAAGCAGAAGAAACATGGTTGGTATGTTGACAGTGGGTGTTAAAAACACATGAAAGGTGATAGAGATAGGTTTCTTACATTACAAAAAGAAAGAGATGGATCAATCTCCTTCAGAAATGATGATTCAACCAAAATCATTGGAAAAGACACAGTAAGAATTGGGATCAAGAATACAAAGGCAGAAAATGTTCTACTAGTAGAAGATATAAGACATAATATTCTAAGTGTGAGTCAAATGTGTGACCAAAGTCATAAAGTTAATTTCGATTCACAAAAGTGTGAGATAATAAACGAAGGTTCAAGAAAATTGATTGCTACAACTGCGAGGACTTCAAGCAACATATATGTGTTAAGAGAATTTGGAAATGAAAAGTGTTGTCTAGGAAAGGAAGATGAAAGTTGGCTATGGCACAAAATAATGGGTCACATACATTTTGATAACCTTGTCAAAGTTAACAAAAGAGAAACAATAAGAGAAATGCCCCAGATCACGAAACCAACCAACACTTTATGCAAGCATTGTCAACAAGGAAAGAAAACAAAGACTAGGTTCAAATCAAAGGAATATTCAACGAAAAGACCACTAGAAATTGTACATACTGATATAGATGGACCAACTACAACAAAGGACTTAAAAGGTGAGAAATATTTTATGTTATTAGTTGATGATTATACAAGAATGACCGCAGTTTGCTTTCTCAAGAATAAGTTAGAAGCTTTTGAAAACTTCAAGATCTACAAGGAAATGGTTGAAAATGAAATGGATTCAAAAATCAAATGCTTGAGATCTAATAATGGAGGAGAGTTCACTTCAAATGAATTTATGGACTACTGCAGCAGTCATGTAATAAAAAGACAATTCTCTGTTTCTAGGACACCTCAACGTAATGGAGTTGTTGAAAGAAAGAACAAGACAGTAAAAGAAATGGCTCGAACAATGCTAATGGATTCGAAATTGAAAGATATTTTTTGGACACAGGCAGTGCATACAACAATTCACATTCAAAACAAAGTAATTTTGAAAAAAAACACTGACAAAACTCCTTACGAGCTATGGAAATGAGGACCAACAAATGTAAATCACTTCAAAGTTTTTGGAAGCAAACGCTACATCAAAAGAGAAGATGGAAAAATGAGAAAGTTTGACTCTCGTTTGGACAAGGGAGTACTTGTTGGTTACTCAAGTACATGGAAAGCATACAAGTGTTACAATTTGAGATTGAACAAAGTTGTCGAAAGCATCAACGTAACAATTGATGAAACAAATAGACCTGAATCAAAGCAAGAAGAAAATGAATCAATGGAACAACTTTTCAAAGAAGAAGCAGAAGATGAAAAGGAAGTAGAAGAGGAATATGAAGAGAATCTGACAAGAGCAGAAGAGGAATTTCAACAAGTGCCTCCAAAGACACCTAGCAGATGAGTACAAAATAATTATCCTTCAGATCAGATTATCGAAAACAAAGACGCAGGAGTGTAGACTAGAATAAGAATCTGTTCACCATAAAAAACACACATAACACTCACATCTAAGATTGAAGCAACCTATTTTGAAGAGGCCAACAAGGATGAATTTTGGAACAATGCCATGGATGAAGAATTGCATCAAACAGAGAAAAATGACACTTGGGAATTGGTTCCAATACAAAAGGATAAGAATGTGATCGACACAAAGTGGGTATACAAGAATAAATTGAACGAAGATGGACATGTTACAAGGAACAAAGCTAGATTGGTATGTAAATTATATGCACAAGTTGAAGGAATCGACTTTGAAGAGACATTTTCCCTAGTTGCTAGAATGGAAGCAATCCAATTGCTTTTATCTTATGTATGCTCCAAAAATATTAAAGTGTATCATATGGACGTAAAATCATCTTTTATGAATGGGGAACTTGAAGAAGAAGTCTACATTGAAAAACTAGAAGGATTTCAGTTTTCAGGAAATGCAGACTATGTGTGCAAATTAAAGAAAGCCTTGTATGGTCTAAAACAAGCTCCTAGAGCATGGTACTCTAAACTGGATAAATATCTACAACAGGCAGGGTTCAGAAAAAGGAAGTGCAGTCAATAACCTCTACATCAAGGTAAGTCAAATTAATATTTTATTAATTGAAGTTTATGTTGATAATATTATTTTTGGTAGTGATGATGACAGGTTAAGCCTGAAATTTGCAAAGGATATGCATAATGAATTTGAAATGTCATTACTTGGAGAACTATCCTTCTTTCTAGGAATTCAGATACGTCAAAGAAACTAAAGAATTTTTATTTCTCAAACCAAGTATATCAGAGAAATGCTAAAGAGGTTTGGAATGGAAGATTTCAAACCAATTATCACTCCCATTAAAACCAGTTGCAAGTTAAGAAAAGATGATGATTCAAAGTCTACAGATTAGAGGCAATACATGTCAATGATTGGAAACCTACTATATGTGACAACATCCAGACCAGATGTAATGTAGGCAGTTGGACATGTGGCATGATTTCAAGTAGCACCAAATGAATCACATTTATTAGCAGTGAAGATAATTTTCAGATATCTCAAAGGAACATAAGATTTTGGATTATGGTATCCAAAAGGAAAGGATCTATCTCTTATTGCCTACACAGATGCAAATTGTGCAGTTTGTATTGATGATCGACAAAGCATCAATGGAGAAGCGTTCTACTTGGGTGAGTGTTTAGTATCATGGCTAAGAAAGAAACAATCATCAATATCTCTATCTACAATCGAGGCAGAGTATATTGCAACAAAAACATGTTGTACACAATTTCTTTGGATGAAACAAAGTTTGACAGATATATAGGTTGAGTATGATGAGCCCATTCCAATCTATTGTGATAATAAAAGCGCCATCGATATATCAAAGAACCCGGTGATGCAATCCAAGACGAAGCACATTCCAATCAAGTATCACTTTCTATGGGAACAAGTTGCAGAAAAGAACATCAGAGTTGAGTATGTGGGCACAAAATAACAAGTGGCAAACATATTTACAAAACCACCTCCACGGGAAGCCTTTGAGTATCTTCGCCAAAGACTTGGAGTTATTTCTACTCCAAAATAAATGCTTTTGAATGATTATCTTATATGTCTTAGATGTACACGAGGAAGCTCCATAAAGAGGATAGTTCAGTCAGGGGGAGCAACCCCATATGGAAATATACCTTTGCCATTGATGACAAAGGGGGAGAGATTCATCAGATGTAGAGGACAAAGGCATGATTCCAGGGGGAGAAATGGTCACAAAGATGCAGAGGATAGAGGCATGGTTCCAGGGGGAGCATGAGTGATATGAATTCTGTATTGCATGAAATGATTTCAATATTGCATCGTAGTGTTTCCATCAATGCCAAAGGGGGATATTGTTGATTAAGGTTGGTTGTCATTGATGTTAACCCTTGAAGAAAGTTCGATAGCGAATTCTGGTAGCACAAAGGTTTGGGTAATGGACCCAAGGTTGTTTCATGTATAATGGTATGAGTTTTAATATATTTGAAGGTAATACTATTCTATATGGATAGTACATGTCATGCTATTTCCGGTGGTATGTGGAATGTCACATAACTCCTCACGATTTGAGAGTTATGGCCTTACGAAGTTGGAGGACCCTCATATGTTGGCTTGAAGCCCCAAAAAGTCAGAGAAGTCAAAGTTATTGAAAATAAGAAATTATTATTTAAATGATAAAGTAAAGTGACAAAGTCAAGAAGGATTATTTAAATAATAAAGTGAAGTGACAAAATCAAAGAAGATTATTTAAATGATAAAGTGAGGTGACAAAGTCAAGGAGGAATATTTAAATGATAAAGTAATGGAGACATTTCTAATTATGGAAAGTGGTTAACCCTAAAAATGAGGAAAATGGGTTAAGTGACCTAGAAATGGGTTAAGTGACCTAGAAATAGGTTAAGTGACATAGAAATGGGTTAAGTGGCCTAGAAATGGGTTAAGTGGCCTAGAAATGGGTTAAGTGACCTAGAATATGCTTCTAAGGAAGATATTTGGAGAGTATAAATAAGACGCAAGGCTCTCTCATTTCATATCACACTTGATAATATTGAATATATATAGGTGACTGAGGTAACCAAAGGATATATAAGCCTAATTTCATAGGGAAGGTGAAGAAAAGAAGGCTGGAATTCAAGGGAGGATAAATTCTTTTAATGATGCTTTCTAAGGTATGTTATTTACAGGTCATCTCACCATTTCCGCAATAACTTTTTTTATAGAATGATTCAGACCGTGAAATTGATAGTCCATTGAGGAAACATTTCCAAGTGTCTGTAGTAAAATATTCAACTTATGGGTCATTTTATTTTTGAATTTACACTCCATGGAAATTAGGGTTTGTGGCTAGTCCTGAAACTAGTCTAAAATAGGTGTTTCGAGTAAAAATGTCATAACTTCTTCATAAAATATCCAAATTCAGTAAGACCAAATGTGTTGGTTAGAGTAAGTTTTTTATTATTCTTTGTAACATGTTCATATCCATTCAACAAATATTCTGTGTGGGGCACGCTCTACAAGGTCACTCTCTAGAATTAGACAGAATTCAACAAGGTATGCCATTTTTGCTATAACTCCTTTTCTGAGAAGTTCCAAGTAGTACCACCTGGAGGAATTTCATAAAACACACTGAAAAAAAATTTGTATCCTTTTCAAATCTTTATTCATTATAGGTACATAGTTATGATTATTTAAAGTTAGGGTTGTTGACTAATCCAAAACTAGTAATGTGAGACTAAAGAAAAGTTTGATGAAAATGCTAGTCTCTTGTTGTTAAAGTTAAGGAAGGTTT